>CAUYON010047792.1:0-67126 GCA_963573935.1 Arctocebus calabarensis
GGTAGAGTGCCGTGGCGTCACACTGCTCACAGCAACCTCCAGCTCTTGGGCTTAAGCGATTCTCTTGCCTCAGCCTCCCGAGTAGCTGGGACTACAGGCGCCCGCCACAGCGCCCGGCTATTTTTTTGTTTTGCAGTTCAGCCAAGGCCGGATTTGAACACGTCACCTTCAGTATATGGGGCCGGCGCCCTACTCGCTGAGCCACAGGAGCCGCCCATATAATCTATGTTCTTATTATCATTGCTTCTAAAGTCGTCTAAGTTACCCATGAGAGCTGTAATCTAAGACTAAGGAATGAATTGTGGAATCTGATCCAAACATCTAGTTTAGTGATAGCGACACTGTTCCCAGACTATCCATACTTACACCTCTCCACTTTGTGTGATTTGATTTTTTTTTCCCAGGAATAACATAATATCCCAGTGAGCCCAGCAACATATGCTATTTTTCCATCTTTCCACTACATTCTAGTATAAGACAAAGAAAATCATTCATTATTCACATAAAAGTTCCAGAACCTCCAGAAAACAAGGAAAACAGAAGGACACGAAAATTCAAATGTAGTACTCAACATTTCAACTCATAAAAAGCAAATTTGTATAGGTAGATGGATATAAAAGATCAGTTATTCCTGAAATTTGAAAGAGTAGAAAAAGAATTAGGAAACATATGGGGGAAAATGGAGGAAAACAGGAGCAAAGGGAGCAACTGAGATCTATAGAATCAATTGAGATGGTCACAACAATCAGAAGCAATTCTGGATGTGGGAACAATATTCAGTAACTCAGTGAGTGCAGGAATGGCCCAGGATGAACACCAAAGTCATGAAGAGATCGCCCAAAAACAGATGGAAAATGACCTCTCCACTCTGGAATTGTACAGGTCCACCTTGGGAAACTGCACTGATGCTAACCATTGGCTTCTTTTGCTTGAAAGACCAGAACCATATCCATAATTTCTTAGCCACTTGCCAACATACTTGATACATATTTGAAAACCAGTCACTACATGTTTGCATCTTGAAATGACAGGATTGTAAGGTGTGTATGTGAGTGTATATGAAAGAGGGATACGTTTGTGTAGGGGGAGAGAGAGAGAGAGACAGATAGGCAAAGAGACGTGTTAACCCTTTTGAGAAAATTCATTAGATTTAACAATGGAGAATACAATATTACTCATATTGATGAAGATTCCCATTTTCTTTTAATTGTTCACACAGCCAATGTAATTGTGTCTCAAATCGCAGGAATTGTAAAATCCAAGTATTTAAAAATGAAACATTCCTGTTTTTTTTTTTTTTTCAGGGCAAACGCTCATTAATTTCTCAGGAAATAGACACTACTAAAAATAAAACAGTTACTTACCAGGCACAAATAAGTGAAATGGATGAGGCACTAAAAGCAATAGAAAAGACAAGAAATAGTTTTGACATGATGATTAATACTTTAAAGTAAGTACTTAAACTTTATTAACATGTGAAAGATATATAATATTTTATTATTAATAAGAGAAAGAAAATCAAATTTCTATATTTAAATTTATCTTCAATGTGGTCCATATATTTTATCATAATTTTGATGTGGAATATATTTGACATTTAATAATTTTTATTTATAAAACCATAATCATGAATTTACTTCCATTATTTTATCCCTAGGCTTATTATTTGAATAACTAGAAATGTTTCTCCTTTTCAAAACATAATAATTGTATTATTTATGATATTAATAGTATTCTACATTAATTTCAGATTTACCAGTATTTGTATGTCACGTTTAATGACTTATGTTCTTTCACCTGACATTTTTTGATTATAGTTTTGAGGTAAGAATCCAAACAAAGAAGATATTCTACAAATGCTCATGTAATTTATTCACATTTTCCATCTCCAAAGTCATCTCATTCAGTGAGGGTTTTCAGGGGGTTTACCTGTTAAAGCTTAATAAAGTCTTTGTCTTGGAGAACGATCCTGTTCTGAGGCTCATTGGGTATCCATTGAGTCTGTCTTAGAACTGAGGTGCCCTTCCTAACACATCTTGGTTCTTATTTCCTATTTTCTAAAGCATTGAGGACAGACGTTGGAGGACTGTTAAAGGAATATGCATTTGTTGCATTTAAGAATGATTGTCTGATTTAAGATATATATATATGTATGTGCATATATATCTATCTGTATCTATCTATATATACACATAGATAGCCAATATAAGTATTAGCAAAATCATGATGCTTGAAGGATTAAAAAGTGTCATAAAAAGTGTGTCTAGCCTGGTACAATACACTTTCATGTAGTCAAGCCAAGGCACTCAGCTAGGATTTATTTAGCTGTGGTAAAAACTTATTTTCCACACAATCATGCAGCTATATATGAAAAAAGAAAAACTAAGTTATATTAGGTATATTATGTAAGAAATCAGGGAAAAATGAAATTTTGAAACACCTGTGAGAATATTTTGGTACTCAAAGGTAAAAGCCAAAAATTATATAATTTATACTACCTCATAAAACTCAAACTTAGGAGCTGTGAAAAATGTTTTATGCAGGTTTCTTACCATTCCAGGCCTAACTTCTATTTCCAAACTGTAGCTAGATTCTGTTGCCTTTTAGATAAGCATGGTCACCATGTCCCAGGGAATTAATTCCATTTCTAAATTTGACAAAATTCTGCCTTCTGACAGGAAAAAGAATAAGCCAGTACTACGGAATTACTTAGAAAAGAGTTAATTAACAATGCTGATGGGCTACGCCCAATAGTATTTAAAGCTACCAGTGAATGGCTTGTTACTGTCATCTCGTCCAGTTCTTTTAGAAAATTCTCAAATTGTATATTATTTCCAAATGAATGCTGAGGAAATGGAGGCTCAGGGGAAAATGATACCTTAAGATCACTTGCTAATTAGTGGCAAAGCTAGTTTCAACTTAGCTCTCTTGCCTTTCCACATGACTCCCCAAAGTGGGGTTGCAAAGAAAAAATACTGCAAATAAGCTACATTATAAATAATCTACTGATATTTTCAATCTGTGACTATATCAAATTAATAATTACTTTTTGAGAACCTCTAAGAAAGACAAAGAAATGTCTTGGCGGAGATGTTCCTTCCCTTGGAATACCTACCGAGCATAAGTACGTTAGGTAGGCAGCCAAGAGAATCTATTAAATTTCTCCATAAATTTTTTTTTCCCCACCCGTATCATTTAGATTTACCTCTATGGAAATAGGCCCTTTGGAAGAGACTAGAAAAGTTTCCCTTTTTCTTTTCATTTTGTGTCTTTTTAAATATATGATAAGCCCATTTTAGAAAGTCAACCATGAATTAATTAGTCGTATATGCAATTGCTTCTTCATAGGGAAAAATTTTTAACTGTGAGATTTAAAAAGGAGCAGGCACAGTCTGTGTTTGATCATTTAGCAGAAGAGAAAAAACGATGTGAAGAGAGAATTTCCCAGGAAGAGAAGAGGTTTAGGGCACTTCTTGTTATGAGGCAAAAAACTCTGGCAGAAATTGAAGTAAGTATTATTTTTGACAGTTTTAAAATGAAGTAAATATAGTAATAGTCAAATTAGCAGCAGTTTGAGATGCTCGTTTTTCATCCTGAAGTAGCCAGGCAGTTTAGATTTCTAAAATTTGTTAGTATAACAAACATGTTCCTTTTCATTTTTTCTTCTAAGTAATTATAATATATTCACAAAGCATTGTATTTTCAATGCATTTTGTATGTTCTTTCATTTCATTATTGTGTATTTTTAAAAATTTGAAGTCTACTAGTATAAAAATATAGGTTACATTTATTCCAGAACCATGTTTATGTTAGTAATAAGAGATGTGAGAATGGTTATAGTTTGTTTCTGAATAAACACACTTTGAATGTTTACTAGCCACTTTTTGAGAAATGAGAGTATTTCATGCTTTCTGCCTTTAAAATTTTGCAAAATATTTTAATGGCACTGTAAACTTATAGCTTGAAGTAGGGAATCATGACAAAACATGTCTTCTTGACCTGAATTCTTATTAATCAAATTTTATAATGCTATACATATTAGGTTTTTATATAGACTATAGATAAATGATATACATTTAGTTAAATGTTTCCTATTTAGTTTTACACTTTGAAATAGGTTTTATTACATTTAATTGTAATGAATTGGAACTATGATTTTGTCAATATATTTAAAATGTTGCTTAGTTTTGAGAACCACAGTGGGAAGCTTTTCCCAAACAATTTGCTATGAAAGTTTTAAGATGTATTATAACATCCTTTTATCAGCTATTTTTGATACTTATATTTGTATATTTAAATTTTACACTTATACATTCAGTTATGACATATTAATATATATTTCAATTACTTTCCTTTTTATATATTCAAAAACAGTGTTAGTAAATCTCAACAGTATTTGGAACAAATGTACATTGAATAAACAAGTATGTTGGTAAAAGATCAACCATATTTAGTGCTAGTTCCATGGCTTATCCTATGAGAAAAGTATTAATAAGAGAATAATAATTTTGTTCATGACAGTACCATGCAGCACTCTTCCATTTTAAGTGTGGCCATTACTGCATAGAAAAAGATTTTTTGACCTAAAAATATGAAAATAATTGGTGCCATCTAGTGGCAGTAAATGATGCCTCCTCAAAGGAGTTTCTGAAACAGAATTTCAGTTATGTGAGGTATGAACGGACGCTGACTCAGCTCTCCAAAGAAGAATACTTGACTTATTTATTGACCTCAGCGCCTTTCTCCACCTCATATTTTGTCACAGCAGTGGAATTCGTTATTTAAATTCAGCCCCATTTTCCAATTGTACTGGTGCTGAGAACACAGTGGGATCTCAATAGTCATTTATTGACTGGCATTGCACCACTTTAATGGAACAATAATAGTTAGTGAAATGGCAAAATATGGTCAGCGGGAGAGAGCTGAATAAAAAGTTCTGGATAACCAGCCTCTAAATTATTAAGATCTGCGTTTCTTTTCATTAACATGCCTGTTGCTGTCTTCCCTCTTCTGAGTATACCTAGTCTAGCCACTTGGAAGCATCCCCTGGTCTCGTGGGTTTTTTTCTGAGCACTAATCTCTACCTGAACTTGTTTTGTTCATTCATTTTTACTTGATTCTTGTCTCCCTATCTCCTGCTGTAATCATTCCCTATGAGGGCAGCAAGTTTTCTGTCGTATTCTTTTCTGTAGCCTAAAAGCTCAGAACTATGTCTGGCACAGGGGGAGCACTCAATAAATATTTGTTGAATGAATAAATAAAGATATGGATGAATGAGTGCTTTTTTGATCATTTCTCTGTGGATGCTTTCTCAAATGGATGCTAGTAGCAAGAATTTCAGAGGTGTTTTTTATACTACACCGACTGGATACTTTTTTTTTAACTTTAAAAATAAGTATTATAACTAATGAATATGAAATCTGACCGATGTTTTCAAACATTTTTACAAAAAAAGTAAAACCCTCCCAAAACCCCTCCCCGCAAAATATAAAATAAGAAATTGGACAGATAAACAATACAAACCTAAACATGAAATTCTCATTCCAGCAGTTGGTCCTAAAAGGTCCATTACTTTATATTCTAAGAAAAGACCCATTAAATTAGGAAGTCAGCAAACCACTGGACACTTGTACTTCCATTTGCTTTCTACTATCATTATGATGCTCATTCAAAACACTCACAGACAAAAACAGGAACATGTGCTATAATTGGGTTTTAGCCTTCATATGAAAGCTATCCACTGAATGTTTTTAACTGGCTTGTCAAAGATCAAATAGTGGATACCAATTATTTTATCGTATTCTTTTAGACTTATGAGCACTCGATTTATGATTAATTAACAGTAATATTTTCCTACTTTTAAATACTTCAGGGAAGAAAGCAAGAACATACCAAAACCTTTAGCATGTGACACACCATACTTAATAAAGTCAGATTTTAGACCTGGCCTAGAATTCGTCACTCAGCAAAGTAGAGAGACATAAACTGTTTTTGGTAAGAACATTGCATACATGATGAACAGAAGCAAAGCAAACATCCTACAAATCTTGCATAACTGTCTTAATTTACTAGTATCTTTACATTGTATCCTAAATCACTTTCTAGATTCTTCCCCTAAGAATATGAAACTTAAGAGCTAATGGGATCACTGGTGCCTATATAAATAGCAAGAACCAGCATGTCCTTATTTATGGCAGAGAATACTCTACTACTTGGGACAAATGCCTCTCTGGTTCCATGTAGGGATGCTCCTAAATTTACCATCCTGACTGAATAAATGATTCAAAGACAACCACAGTGCAAACCTAGCCATTGGATGAGCTTCCATAAATAGTGTCATAAAACTTTCATAAATAAAATTATCTCACCTGACATTCAACAAAAACACCACTAATGTACAACATGTTATATTTGCCTAGATCCTATAAATTTGTTAGGGTAGAGACGTTAAATGAAGTGGAAAGAGTATAGATATGAGAAACAGAAAGCCTAGATTCTGTCCTAGGTTAGCCACTGACCAAAGGGAATTGACCAGTCTCTCTGAGGTCAGGTTCTTTACCAGGAATTTCAATAGTGTTTCTTGATTTGCAGATTCAAATCCAGTAATTCAAGAACCACACAATACAAATACATGTAATCTTTACACTTTTCAAGAAAAGGGGTACATAATATTTTACAAAGCTTATTTAGAACGACTTTATTATAACTAAGCAAAATAACCCAAACACATAAATTTCTGCAAGCATAGTTCTGTATATAAAGTTTTTTAGTTTGCTCTCTCACATCTACTTTACCTCCTGAGCAGGACCATTTCGAGCTGAGACATGTGGCACATGCCTTAGTATTTGTCATCCCTGAACAGCCTGGACTGGCCTGAAGACGTACCCATTCCCGCCTCCTTTCTTTATGTATAGCAATAGCCTGCCTAGTGTCTCAGTTATGGATTATTCAAACTTTCAGTCAGTTCTGGGGTCCTCAGATGCTTACAGCTGCTGCTGTTGACTGGCTGCTGTTCCATCATGGAAAAGTGCCACACACATGCAAAGAAAAAACATAGCTTCACATTGTGTTTTAGTTGCTTAAAGAGTCAGAAGTGTTCTCACTTGGTTCAACCTTGTAAGTTGCAGAAGAGAGGAAACTGACTCATTGTTGCAAAAATTAAAGTTCATATAAAATATTTAAAGTGTCATGGAACCAAAACTTAGCTTTATTGGATAAAATATTCATGACACCTTTTTATGTTTCTTGTGTTATGCTTTCCATCAGACAGTCCTCATCATCTGCCTTTTCTTGTTTACACGTTCATTTTTCCCCCCAGTGGTCTGTTTGTATTATCATTACATTTTATGTTTTGAAACTTGAAAACTAATATGTGTAAGTCATGCAGAAGGCATAGGAAGTTATCAAGGTACAGCTGCCTAAGAATTTTAACCTACTCATACTTTTTGGAGTGCTCAATCCATCCTCTTGATTATTCCTGTTTCTTATTTTTATAGTTCTACCATAATAAAGGCCATTTAAAGGACACATAATTATTTTGTAGATTTTTTTAATTTAAACAAATGGACTCACAATGCACATATTTTTTCTGATGCTTGATTTTTAACTCAGTATTAAATGAATCAGATTTATTCTCCTATCAGGTTTATCTGTACTCTCTTTTCATTGCTCTACATTAGAGCAATGTCCAACATAGGACAATGCTACAGTGTATCTCCTATCTTATTAGATTAGGGTTATTAATGTGTTGACAAAAAATGTTAAGGAACACAAAGTAGTTCGCAACATTGATCATTTAGGTCACTTTACATAGTTTCATCCTATGTGGCTATTTTTATGGTACTGTACTACTGTGAAAATTAAGAACTGTAAGATCTAGTAGGAAAGAGGGCAGGAAAGAGATTCTTAGCCAGATACAGGGTACTTTAAAAATGACAAGAGAGGGAAGAGTACTTTAGATATGAAAAGTACTGTGTAGGAAATGATTTAAATAAGAAAACTGGTTTTCTTATTTAAAACCGTTTGTTTACTTTATCCTTTCCCCACCTCCATCCCCAATGGAACACAGCCAGCTTAGAGATAACTCCTTTTATTCTTCAAGAATTCTCTTTTGTGGCCCAAAGGGATGATTCACTTTCTGGAGTGAAAAATGCACACTGCTTTTCCTTCCCTGCAACTTTATCAGAGTTGTGCTGTACCATCCAAATCCTGGAAAGTTCTCTCTTCTCTATTAATCAGTGGTGTTCAAAAGTGCCAAAGACAAGTATCTTCTGTTTTCCTTAGAAATGTGAAGATGCTGTACCTGGAACCACAGCCTGCTTGCCATCCTAAAAGTCAGCCTAATGATAAAATCCAGTGCTTGATTCCTGTCTCCTAACTGGCAAGTAGACATACCAATTCATAGTATAGTAGAAAGTCTTAACCCTTCTGAAACATCAGGCAAGACTCAAATGCTGCAGTTGCTCACAGAAGAGTACAGACTGACACTGGGGAAAAATTGGTCAATGTGATTAGGCCATCTGTATTTGCTAATTGGCACTTATCAAAGTTTCTCTCACAGAGACTGAGAGACATAGCTCTATTTTTCTGGACATTTATACTTCAAAGTCATAGCTTCCAGGTCTTTGAGAAAGATACTTCTAGGTTGTACAAGATTTTCACCTCAAAGAGGCAGAGAAAGATTTATTATTGCAAGTTTTCTAAAGACTTTTAGAAATGGGGGGTCATGTGCCTCTACTCAAGTTTTGGCTGAAACAAACAGTGAATTTTTTCCCAGGCAGGCACTTTAGGGGGAAATGGGGCATCCTAGGCTCATGGCTCTGAGCTGATAGAGGCCACACCAGAGTTTGGCCAAATCTCTTAGAGTGGGTGTGTGCACATGCACATGGGGGCTTGGATGGATAAAACTGTTCTTGCCAAGAATTTGCAGTTTTCACAGGTCAAAACAGTGATGCCCGGGATCCTTAGCCAGCTATGAGTTGAATGTTGATACAGGGCTTATTCACATAGCAAGGCAGCTCTGGTCCTGTTGATATTGAAGGTCAAGTATTAGATGGTAGAGAGATAAAATATTACGTCTCAATAATATCTGAAGTAGGAATGGAAAAGCCAAGATTTAAGGTGGTAAGTTTCCTCAGAAAGGAGTGTGCACTTATAGTTTCTGCCTTCAGAGTAAATAGGTCTTTAAATCTGTTCTCACCAAGTAACCCAAGAATAATGGTGGAGAAGGGAAAAAGGAAAGGAAGAACTTCAAATAAGAATTAGTGGGAGATAGCACAAGGAAAGGTGAGAAAAAGAAATTTCAAAGAAGCTTTCAAGGGAGAAAGCCCCATAAATAAATTAATTAATAATTAATCAATTAAATTAAAAAGAGATCTGCCAACAACCATAGTTATAGCACTAATCTATAATCTATAATTTTATCATTAGGCTGACTTTTAGGATGGCAAGCAGGCTGTGGTTCCAGGTACAGCATCTTCACATTTTTAAGGAAAACGAGATACTTGTCTTTGGCACTTTGAACACCACTGATTAATAGAGAAGAGAGAACTTTCCAGGATTTAGATGGTACAGCACAACTCTGATAAAGTTGCAGGGAAGGAAAAGCAGTGTGCATTTTTCACTCCAGAAAGTGAATCATCCCTTTGGGCCACAAAAGAGAATTCTTGAAGAATAAAAGGAGGCATCTCTAAACTGGCTGTGTTCCATGGGGAATGGGGGTGGGGAAAAGATAAAGTAAACCAGATAGATTAGATAGATTTTAACTAATTAAACTTTCATTTTTAATAGATTTTTCCCAATCCCCAAATTTCTTTCAATTTTTACAACCAGTTACCATTTCTTTTCTTTACTTTTTGCAAAAGTAAAATTCTGCTTTTATTTTTTAAGGATAAGTGAATTAGCTTCTTAAATACTCATAAGTAAACTCTTACTTTCTCCTTTTATATCAAATATAATGTGAAAATCTCAGACACTCAGGGAATCTCAGTCAATCTTCTGAGATCACAGGTCAATCACTGATGACCACTTGACCAATTGTTCTAAAAGCCCAGGACAGCGGTTCTCAAAGTCTGAGGGTCTGTGTGCTCATTTCTCATTTCTCCTTCCCCTAGAGACTCCCGAGGCTACTGAGTTAATGCTTGTTTTATCTGATTGGAACATAGCTCAAAAAACATAGAAATTTCCAAGAGATATTAAAAGGTATGGAAATCTCCTTATATAAATCTCGTGTATGGCCCTGCATCAAATAAAAACAAATCATCAGGACTTAGATGAGAATAAACTCACCATATTCAGTAAGATTATTGCATCAGGGAGATACTCTGATCTTTGAAACCTGCAAGAATCTCAAGTCAAACAGAAAACAGCTTTTTGATTAGGGCAGGTGTCCTCAGACGTTTTTATTTTTATTTATTTTTTTTATTAAATCATAACTGTGTACATTAGTGCAATCAAGGGGCGCAATGTGCTGGTTTCATATACAATCTGAAATGTTTTCATCAAACTGTTTAACATACCCTTCATGGCATTTTCTTAGTTATTATATGAAGACATTGTATTCTGCATTTAGTAAGTTTCGCCTGTACCCTTCTAAGATGCACCATAGTTGTGGCCCCACCAATTATCTTTGAAACCTGCAAGAATCTCAAAGTCAAATAGAAAACAGCTTTTTGACTAGGACAGGCATCCTCAGACTTTTTAAACAGGGAGTTAATTCACTGTCCCTCAGACTGTTGGAGGGCCAGACTATAGTTTAAAAAAAAAACAACTATGAACAAATTCCTATGCACACTGCACATATCTTATTTTGAAGTAAAAAACAGAATGGGAACAAATACAATTTACACCAATGCACATGGCCTGCGGGCTGTACTTTGAGGACCCCTGGACTAGAGGATACTGCATGAGCATTGTGATTTGTTAGGAAAGTTTCTTCCCATGGTTGGCAGATTCTCAATTCTTAGGAGAAGTGGGTAAGAGGGACTGCATTTTAGTGCTTGCCAAGGCTTGCTGGTAAGTTAATGGGCCCTGGGGAGGACATAAACCTAACTGAAGTTTGGTCAGAGCAGAGGGTAAAAATGGACATTTTTGGTGATAACTGCAAACCTCTGGGCACATAAGGACTCTCCAAATCCTTGCCCTGGGATATGATCACCACTAGCATGGATGATGACCAACATCCGCATAGGTGGAAGATATTTGTTTGCTCCCTTCATGTGCCTCTGTGCTTCACAGAGCAGAGAGAGTTTCTTGGGTTTCTCCCTCTTAATTTGCCTGAACCTGACTGGCATCAGGGCCCCTTCCCACATTCCCTCAGCAGGCCCTACCTGGGCAGCTGCAGCATGTGAGGAACTGCTGCCAGGTGCACAGAGGTGAACTAAATTACTAAAAACTATTAATTTACCAAAATGCTCCCCACCTCCCAGAGCTCACCATCTGGGAGAAAAGTCAGATACACTAGGAAAATGTTCCTTATTTAAAGAAGGTACAGAAGGTCATGCAATAAAAAGAGGAAGAGATTACTTTTCAGGGCTCTTGGAAGGTCTCTTACAAGAGATGCCATTGACCCTGAACCTGGCATCAAGGTTAAGACATGACAGACATGGTAGAGAGAAGGAGAAGGAAGGACTCGAGCAAACTTGGAGTGACAGGAATGGCACTTTCACAAAGTGGCAGCCATAGTGTCTGTCTTTCTGGAAGCTATGAGCCAGGATCTTGTTAGTAAGAATTCTCTGCCAAAGTGCAAAACTGTGGTTTGCTCCAATACTGCCAGCAACTACATTTCTCAAACATGCTAGCAATGCTTTTTTGGCTTCAAATCCCAGAGATAGGCAGCACTGAAAATAAATTACAATGATTAACTTTTCAACTATTAGATGGATGCTTTTTGCAAAGTGCTGAGAACAGTGCTTCCCATACAGTAGTACAGCATAACTGTCTTGTAAATGAATTAGACAAAACATCTTCCTACGCATGCCTGGTTGTTCTTGCTGTGTGTCAGTTCTCCATTTTCCCCAGCATTATTTGATGCTGTGAGGCTGAGGCAGCTGGCTTGAGTGAAAGCTTTCACATCTTGCTCCAACCAAGAACTTTGATTGATTCTTTGAGAATAAGATATTTTCTCTGGCTAGAGAAATTCAAACCAAATTCTATTAATAGCTAATACAAATATCTGTGCAACGTATTAATCTTTAATCAAAAGTATGTGTGATCTAGAAACTTATTACACATATGGAGACCAGTTTTATGCAGTAAAAATAATCCATGCTTGTATGTGTATAACTTCACATAGCAAAGTGAGATTGTCTTTTATTAATATAAATAGCTTTAAAAACAGATATATAATATATAGATAGCTTAACAATTATAATACCATGTGCATCAAATATTTCATGAAATAAACATTTTGCATTAGATAAAAGAAAGCAATGCCAAGCAGTGCTTGGAAGTTAGCACCCCAGAAGTCACTAATGGAATGCATAGCAGCTTGTTTGATGAAGTGGAGGAGGGGCCTGGGCTTCAGTGTGTCTTGGAGTGAGTGGAACATGAGGAGACACAGGCAGAGAAAAATGTTTGTCAGAAAGAAAGGGACAGAGAACCCCATCAACAGGGCCAAGGGAACTTCCCTGGGGGTGGGGCAGCCTTGAACTGCTGCCAGTGACTGTGCCTGGGATCTGGATGGGGGAAGGGAGAAGCAAGTGCTGGAACTAGGGGTGCTCAGGGGAAGCAGTCTGGAAACTAGAAAGACAAATGACCGATGGTTTCGCTTATGTTCCCATTCCTGGGGGTCTCATGTATGTCAAGCAGCAGGCTTCTACAAAGGTCTGGCAATGAAGTCCATGAACCTATCCTAGAAAAAGTGCTATATAATTCATTGCTGAATATCTTGACAGTCACCTTCAAAGTACTTTCCTTGGGAAGCTAGGCACTGACACCAGAGCCCAATCTACCCTTCAAAGACATTTTGGAACTCTTTCTTTGGAATGGCCATCAGAGCCTTCACCATATATGTATTACCCTTAATGTCCTGAATATAATCAAAATGTCTTCTTTTCAATACGTCTTGTATCTTCAGATAAAGAAAAAGGTTACTGGAGGGCAGACAAGATGAGTAAGGAGGGTGTTCCAATATAGTTATTTCTTTGCTAGCTATGGCATTATCCCCACAAACTTGGACAAATATGTCCCTTGATTTCACTTCCACTCTTCAAGTTTAACAAGAAATTTAATGTTTGTTTGTTGCTCTAATTCAAGTTCTGACATTCTCATGGTAACACACAAAAGCACACAATAATGAACACCACTCAGTAAGATACTGCCACATGTCATCATGAACACATCTGTGAGACTCTGAAATACCAATTTTTTTTCCATTCTCCTTTATTCCATAAACTCCTAGTTACAAGTTGCACAAATCAAAAAATAAAGGCAGAGGAGAGTATAGGGAAAATTTTTTGTGATGTGTCTGGGTGGGGATTGCAGGAGAAGAGGAGGTGGGAACCATTCAGCTCCCTCCACAGCCCAGCAGCACAAGGCTATGGCCCCTCAGGGGAAGAGGTGTGAAAAGATCTGGGGTAGCCGAGGGATGGAGAGGGCCCCTAAACCCAGAACTCACCCCAAAGGTCCTTCAATGCATGGTAGGGGTAGAATGGGCAAGGTGAGGAGGTTCAAAGATGGGGCAGCAAAATGAAAAATCAAGTTAGTGGATACAGGAAAAGTGGAGTCATCATGGTAAGGGGATTAAAGAAGGAAAATGTAGGCAAAGGGTGCAGTGAAAAGTTCTCCCTAAGACCCCCAGAGAGGCATGGGGGCCAGCTGGCCTGTTAATTTAATATTAAATTGGGAGTGGGAGTTGGAAAGGAAGAACTTATTTTCAAGGGATGATTTCTCAGCCTCTAGGCCTGTACAAGAGAGACTAAGGGCCAAAGGCCCTCACCAGTCATAGCGGCGGGACTGTCTGGAGGGGGGAGTCCTCAGGTCCCTGTATGGCCAGGCAGGGAGGGCCCTTAGCTCTTTGTCCCCCTCCCCCCCCCGATGCCTCATGCCTTCAAAATTCCAGGGGGCACTGCTGTCGGAATCGGGATGTTTCCCCCCGCCACTCATCGTCAAATGCTGCAGCCTCGCTCTCATCCAGGTTAATATAGTCCTGCCGCTCCTCCTGGTCCCCGGTGCGGTGGTTTCGGGAGCGCGGGAGGATGTGGGCTCTGTCTCGGATGTGATGCCCAATGGACGTTTGCTCTAGTCCACTGTCTGAATCCCGAACAGTCCTCCGAGTCTCCCGGATCCCGCCTGGTGCTGAGCGTATCTCTGAAGTCTCTTGGTAGACCTTGGGGGCATCATCACCCGTATTGGAGTAGGAGATGACAGTGGAGGATGAGAACGTTTGGCATTTGCCCCCAGCTGTCATGTGTTCCATGTTCCCAATCATGTCGTTCATCATCCCAAACATGTCCGTGAAACCACCTGACATTCCCAGCATCCCGAAGGGGTAGACAGCCTCAGCCTGCATCCTGCAGCTGGCAGGCCTGGTCCCTGGCATGTTGCCATCTATATCCAAAGCCATCGGACAACATATGGTTCATATGCTGACGGTGAACAGCAAAGGGGTCCATCAGGAACATGGGATCCTCAGGCTCTGCGTCCCTCATGAAGGAACATCCTGATCTTAGCTCCAGGGAGCTCCACAAGGTCCCCGACTGGGGTTCAGCAGCCCATCCGGCCAGCTTCGCTTCTCAGTGCGCTGCAGGGTCTAGGTCGTGGCCTGGAACGCGGAGATTAGTCTGGACTAGAGCTCCTCAGCCTCCCGTGCTGCCTCCTCCCACAGATGCCACCTCCGTACCCACCTTGGCCCGCGCAGCCGAACCCCAAAACTTTATCAAGCCGAACAGTGCTGCCAACCTTAATATTATATATCTCATTTATCACGTAGAGATGAATACTGTAAACAAAATACCAGGAAAGTGTTTCTAACAATGTATAAAAATCATTAACAAAATGGATTCATCAAATAATGCAAGTTTAGTTTAATGTTAGAAAATATACTACTGAAATTATATTCATATCAACAAACTAAAAAGAAAAATTACATAACTTTCTAAAAGGGCTTATAAAATTAAATAACTATAATTCAGTGATTATTCCTGATATTTCAACTTGGAATAAAGAGTAATCTCTTTAACCTGATAAAAGGATTTGGCAAATAACCTCTGGCACATACTGTGTGGTAAAAACATTGAAATCACTTCTTTATCCTTTGTTTATTTTATTTCTTTTGCAGTTTTTGGACAGGCCAGGTTTGAACCTATGTCAGGCTGGAGTCCTACTACTTTGAGCCACAGGTGCCTCCCTGAAATCACTTCTTTAAACATCAGTAAAAAGAAAACAGTACCAGTGTCACCAAACTGTTTCCAAAGTTTATATGGAAGAGAAAGAGATATATCCAAGACAATACCATAGAAGGATACAGTATGTTTGTGGGGTGGGAGGTTGGGTTTACCCTGTCATATACCAGACCTGCTTAGAATTAGTGTCACTACCACACTGTGAGTTGCTAGATAAAGATCTGTACTTGTGTGACATCATGATGTAAGCCAGAGCTAATATTACAGATTAGTTAGAAAATACACAGTATGACACTCTGGTGCGTATACTCAGACAGTAGAACCTTCATCATTGACCAACTCCTTAAGTTGACCTAATTTTCGTAGACTGGACATGCACCACATGTACTCAATGGAATTTCCTTACACATGGACCACTTCCATATGGTGACCACCTTCATAAGTTGACCAGTTTGTTACAGTCCCTTGGGTGATCAACTTCAGAGGTTCTACTGTATTGTCAAAATTGTCATTATTTTAATGAAAGAGATCTATGTATGTACAGCTTATGAAGAAAGATAAAAGAAGAATTCATATCCACCACTGAATTTATGAAATGGAATATTTCCAGTACCTTAGAAACTCCCTTTGCACTTCTTCAGTGCCACTTACTCTTACCACAAGTGGTCATTACTGCTCTAAACTATCTATTAATCATTTAGTTGCTCATTATTATAGTTCTGTATATTATTCAGTTTTGCACATGTTTGGATTTTTTTTAATTTTTATTAAATCATAACTGTGTACATTAGCACAATCATGGGGCACAATGTGCTGGCTTCATATAGAATCTGAAATATTTTCATCAAACTGTTTAACATAGCCTTCATGGCATTTTCTTAATCACTATATGAAGACATTTGTATTCTGCATTTAGTAAGCTTCACTTGTACCCTTCTAAGATGCACCGTAGGTGTGATCCCACCAATCGCCCTCCCTCCACTGATCTCTCCCCTCCCCTCCACTCCCTTACCTTTTTCTTCATATTCTTGTGCTATAATTGGGTTTTAGCCTTCATATGAAAGCTATAAACTAGCTTCATAATAGGGCTGAGTACATTGGATACTTTTTCTTCCATTCTTGAGATACTTTGCTAAGAAGAATATGTTCCAGCTCCATCCATGTAAACGTGAAAGAGGTAAAGTCTCCATGTTTCTTTGAGGCTGCATAGTATTCCATGGTATACATGTACCACAGTTTATTAATCCATTCATGGGTCAATGGGCATTAGGGCTTCTTCCACGAGTTAGCAATTATGAATTGGGCTGCAATAAACATTCTGGTACAGATATCTTTGTTATGATGTGATTTTTGGTCTTCTGGGTATATACCTAGTAAAGGAATTATAGGATTCAATGGCAGGTCTATATTTAGATCTCTAAATATTCTCCAAACATCCTTCCAAAAGGAATGTATGAGTTTGCATTCACACCAGCAATGTAGAAGTATTCCCTTTTCTCATATCCATGCCAGCATCTCTGGTTTTGGGATTTTGTGATGTGGGCTCATCTTACTAGAGTTAGATGATATCTCAAATTAGTTTTGATTTGCATTTCTCTGATGATTAAGGATGGTGAGCATTTTCTCATGTGCCTGTAGGCCATGCACCTGTCTTCTTTAGAGAAGTTTCTCTTCAAGTCCTTTGCTCACCCTGAGATGGGATCACTTGTCCTTTTGTTGCTAATATGTTTGAGTTCTCTGTGGATTCTGGTTATTAAACCTTTGTCGGAGGCATAACCTACAAATATTTTCTCCCATCCTGAGGGCTGTCTGCTTGCTATACTTACTGTGTTCTTAGCAGTGCAGAAGCTTTTTAGTTTGATCAGGTTCAGGTAGTGTATTTTTGATACTGCTTCAGTTGCCTGGGGAGTCCTCCTCATAAAAAATTCACCCCGGCCAATTCCTTCAAGAGTTTCCCCTGCACTTTCTTCTAGTATTTTTATAGTGTCATGTCTTAAGTTTAAATCTCTAATCCAGTGAGAGTATATCTTAGTTAATGGTGAAAGGTATGGGTCCAGTTTCATTCTTCTACAGATCGCCAGCCAGTTCACCCAGCACCATTTGTTAAATAGGGAATATTTTCCCCACTGAATGTTTTTAATTGGCTTGTCAAAGATCAAATGGCGTTAAGTAGATAGGTTCATCTCTTGATTCTCTATTCTGTTCCATACATCTATTTCTTTGTTTTTGTGCCAGTACCATGCTGTTTTGATCACTATCGATTTATAGTAAAGTTGCAGGTCTGATAGCATGATTCCTCCTGCTTCGCTTTTATTTCTGAGTAATGTCTTGGCTATGAGAGGTTTTTTTCTGATTCCATATAAAACGAAGTATTATTTTTTTGAGGTCTTTAAAATATGACAATGGAGCTTTAAAATTATAATTGCATTAAAATTATATATTGCTTTGGGTAGTATGGACACTTTAACAATATTGATTCTTCCCAGCCATGAGCATGGTATGTTTTTCCATTTGTTGACATGTTCAACTATTTCTTTTTTTTTAGAGTTTCATAGTTCTCTCTATAAAGATCTTTCATGTCCTTTGTTAGGTAAACTCCCAAATATTTCATCTTCTTTGGTACTACTGTGAAAGGACAGAGTTCTTGAATATTTTTTCAGCTTGACTATTATTGGTATATATAAAGGCTACAGATTTCTGAGTGTTGATTTTATAGCCTGAGACACTGCTCTATTCTTTGATCACTTCTAAAAGTTTTGTAGTAGAATCTGTAGTGTTGTCCAGATATACAATCATATCATATGCGAAGAGTGAAAGTTTAATCTCTTCTGACCCTCTATGGATACCCTTGATCACCCTTTCTTCCCTAATTACAATGGCTAAAACTTCCATTACAATGTTGAAGAGCAATGGGGACAATGGGCAACCTTGCCTGGTTCCTGATCTAAGTGGAAATGATTTCAATTTAACTCCATTTAATACGCTATTGGTTGTGGGTTTGCTGTAGATGGCATCTGTTAGTTTAAGAAATGTCCCTTCTATACCAATTTTCTTAAGTGTTCTGATCATGAAGGGATGCTGGATATTATCAAAAGCTTTTTCTTTATCAATTGAGAGAATCATATGGTCTTTTATTTTTTAATTTGTTTATGTGCTGAATTACATTTATAGATTTACGTATATTGAACCGGCCTTGAGACCCTGGGATAAAGCCCACTTGGTAGTGGTGCTTGCCATGTTGCTGGATTCTGTTTGTTAGGATCTTATTGAATATTTTTGCGTCAATATTCATTAGTGATATTGGTCTATAGTTTTCTTTTCTTTTGGGTCTTTTCCTGGTTTAGGGATCAAGGTGATATTCACTTCATAGAATGTGCTGGGTAGTATTCCATCTTTTTCTATATTTTGGAAAAGTTTGAGTAATATAGGCACTAGTTCCTCTTTAAAGGTTTGGTAAAGAATTCTGACGTGAAGCTATCTGGGCCTGGGCTTTTCTTTTTAGGGAGATTTTGTATAGCTGATGCTATTTCAGAACTTGATATTAGCCTGTTCAAAATTTCCACTTCCTTCTAGGTAAGTTTAGGAAGGTGGTGTTCTTCCAAGTATTGGTCAATTTCCTTGAGATTTTCATATTTCTGAGAGTAAAGTTTCTTGTAATATTCATTAAGGATGTTTTGAATTTCTGAGGGGTCTGTTTTTATTTTGTCTTTACCATTTCTGATTTATGAAATTAGAGATTTTACTCTTTTTTTTTCCTGATTGGGTTAGCCAAAGGTTTATCTATTTTATTGACCTTTTCAAAGAACCAACTTTTTGATTTATTAATCTATTGTATAATTCTTTTGTTTTCAATTTCATTTTATTCTGCCCTGATTTTGGTTATTTCTTTTCTTTGCTGGGTTTGGGGTTGGAATGTTCTTCCTTTTCCAGTTGCTTGAGGTGTCCCATTAAGTTCCTAACTTCCTCTCTTTTCGTTCTCTTGAGGAAGGCTTGCAGTGCTATAAATTTCCCTCTTAGGACTGCCTTTGCAATATCCCAGAGGTTCTGATAATTCATGTTTTCATTGTCGTTTTGTTCCAAAAATTCAGTGATTTCCTTCTTAATCTCGTCCACGTTTGGATTTTTTAAGAAGTGGAGCTATTGGCACCTGTGGCTCAAAGGAGTAGGATGTCAGCCTAATGTACCAGAGGTGGCGGGTTCAAATCCAGCCCCAGTCAAAAACTGCTAAAAAAAGAAGTGGAGCTATTTATTGCTTCTCACGATCAGGGGGTGTGTGTATATGTACATGTGCTCATATACATATATATACACACATTATTTTTTTGATCAGTTTTATGTTCACAGAAAAATTGAGCAGAAGGTGCAGAGAGCTATCTACCATGGGCTCCTTGCCTGCACACATACACAGCCTCCCCCATAATCAACATCCCCCACCAGAGTGATACAATTGTTACAATTTATGAACCTACTTCGATGCATCATTATCACCCCAAATCCATAATTTACATTAAGGTTCATACTTGGTGTTGTACATGCTAAAGATTTGGACAAATGTATAGTGACTTGTCTCTACCATTGAATAGTAGTTTTACTGCCCTAAGGATCCTCTGTGCTCTGCCTACTCATCCCTTCCTCCCTCCTAACTCCTGGAAATCCCTGATTCATTTACTTTATTCATAGGTTTACATTTTACAAAATGTCATATAGTTGGAATTGTGCAGTATATACCCTTTCCTGGCTGGTTTTTTTTTTTGTTTGTTTGTTTTTCTTGCTTCCTCTGTGTCTTTCCATAATTTAACAGCTCATTCTGCTTTGGAACTGAATGATATTCCATTGTCTGGATGTACTACAGTTTATTCACCCCTTCTTCACCTACTAAGGGACATCTTGGCTGCCTCCAACTTTTGGCAATTATAAATAAAGCTGCTGTAAACATCTGTGTTCAAGTCTCCCTGTGGACAAATGTTTTCAGTTCTTTTGGGTGAACACCAATAAGATTGCTGGATCATATGTTAGAGTAGGAGTCTTGTCAGGAACCACCAAAGTGTTCTTCAAAGTGTCTGTACCATTTTGTATTCCCACCAGCCGAAAATGGGAGTTCTTGTTGCTCCACATCTGGAGCAGCATTTGGTGGTATCAAGTATACCAGATTTTAACAGGTATGTAGAGGAATCTCAGCACTGTATTTTTGGGAATGCAAATAGCTACCATTCATTCATTTTTAGTGCTAAATCTATTATTGGAAATATAGTAATTTATTTACCCAGTCCACTACCTAACCATACTGATAGACATCTGGGTCATTTGCAGTTTTTTAAAATTGTAAATATTCTCTTCTGTCTCTAGGTGAACAAATGCTAGAATTTTTCTGGGGCATATATCAGGTTTATTAGATTTCATGATTTATTAGGTTGTAGTGGAGCTACTGAGTCACAGCGTACCTGTAAGGCCAGCTTTATGAGCTAACAGCAAACTGTTCTCCAAACTGTTCTCCTACTAGCATTGGAAGAGTACTCTCATTGTTCAGTATTCTTGACAACATTCAATTTCTCTAAATTTTTAAAAAACTTGCCAACATGTTTGAAAGAGTATCAAAGAAGGATTTTAATATTCATTTTCATGATTATTATGAGGTTGAACACACTTTAATATGTTTAGAAGCTATCTGTGCTAACTTTTTAATAGGGTGTTATCTTTCACTTATTAATTTGTAAGATGCATTTACATATCCTGGATGCCAAATCTTTCTCAATGAGATGTTTTACAACTGTCTCTGCCAAGTTTGTGATTATTGTTCATAGGGCAGTATCTTTTAATTAAAGAAGTCATAATTTTTTATGTAATCAAATTAATTTGTCCCTTGCAGTTTGTTCTTCCCTATGCCAAGATAAAAATTATTCTCTCATTTTCTTCTAAAATGTTGAGAAGCTACTTCTATCAATTATTACATTATTTAATTAAAATATATTTTTGTGCAATAAATGGGTTGTAGCCTTCACATGACAAACTCCTCCAGGGAAAAACAAAGCTCTTACATAAAGGCTCTTCTTCTTAAGTTTTTTTTTGTTTGTTTGTTTTGTTTTTTACTTTTCAAGAAGATTCTGTATTGAATGAACACGGAGTAGATTTGCAAGGGAGTGAGAAGGTCAGGCTGATTCATGGAGAGTCGATGTGATCTACTGAAATAATTTTTATGCAGCCATAGAGTATATTTTGCATCACCAAGACTGACTTAAACAGACAAATAATACCAGCAAAAGAGATTACTTTTAAAAGTGTTAATGGACTTATTTCCTAATAATGTTGATCCATAAAAATGGGAAAATGGCTTCAATAAGTGAAAATATTGGTATAAAAATACATGTTTGGATAGAAAGACATAAAAAATGGATAGATCATAGGTAAGGGCTGGTGAATAGTTGTATGCTGGAATTTAATACTTTATGATTAAATAGTTATCTAGAATTTACTAAGTATCATCCTGTCCATCTTTTTGAAGTGGTTTTGCCTTTACTTAGAAAACTTATATATTACTTTAAAGATGGAACACATTGTTCTTGTTACCCTTAGCAATAAGGATTTTTATAATGTATTCTTAATATATACCTTTGACTCATATTCTTTTATTTTAGGCACAAAACTCAGGATAACTACATACATATGGATAGAGGTACATGAAAAGGAAATCTGCTCTTTGGGAATACTGAATGCAAAATTAAAGCCTGTCACTGCAAGCAGAATTTGGAGAAAACAAATGAAAGACATAAAACAGTTTTTAAAAGATTATTAAAATGAGTTTGAATTTTGCTTAAATAATAAAAAAGTACAATTGATTTATCTTGAATTCTGATTTATTTTGGTAAGCTACTTCAAGATATTTTGTAAACATCTTCTATATATTTTTGTTTGTTTTACTCTGGAAAAATAATTCCCACTAACCTAGTTAAAATCAGATGCAAACTATTATTCTTTGAGGGTGTTACATTAATAGAGGCATTCAAACTCATCCAACACACATTCCTTTATTATAATCATTTAATAATGAGATTTTCTATACTGTATATTCTACGATTGTGTGAAATCATGGAATTTATTACTTCCTCTTAAAATTATGATCTTCAGTGTATTTCAGCATAAATATGACTATGTGAGTTAAATCAGTTAATTTATACTCTAATATACATGTTTAACTGAAGAGAGATTTTCCAGTTGCTTGTTTTGTGAGATAAGAATCTGTTACCACCTGTCTCAAGTAATCATTTTTAAAGAAGACTTAAGGGAACATCAGAGAAAAATACATAACACAAAATTAGATTTGTCTGTTATTTGTTGTAGAAAACTTAATTTAATAAAGAGAGCTAAGATACAAACACAGAGACATAAAGAAGCTTACTAAATTTATCAATAGAATAAGCCATATGAAATAAAGTCAAACACAGGTCAAATGATTTTTCTTCTCTTACAGGTGAATCACAAGCCATTCCAAGAGAGATTCAGGGTAGAGATCTCAGGAGAAAATTTTCTTTTAGGGAAGAGTTGATTGGGGGAGGTACCTATTTTCAATGGGCTGTTATGTCTTATTGTATTCCATGTTTTCGTAAGTTTCAAAGTTTTACAAATTCCATAGCTGGTAACTCTTTATCCCCCCCCTTTTAAAGCATGAGTGACTAATCACTGAATCACTAATCACTGAAAGATGATAAAATAAAACAGGAAGATATTTTAAGTGATCAGAACAGCTTAAATATCTGTTCTAAGTGGTGGAATAAAATTCTTGGGAAATTATTTATTATAAATGGTGTTGGTCTACTCTGTTTTTTAAACAAATTTTTATCTCTGTAACATTAGATAAATTGATATATTTGATGTCTTCTAAATTGCGGAACCCGTGTGTAAACTGACACAATGCATCCCAATGTTTCTGGCACCAAGAATGGGTTTCATGAAAGACAATTTCTTCACAGACGGGCATTGGGGGATGAGAGATGTAGGTGTATGAGTGTGTGGGTGGTTTGGGGATGGTTCAAGGGCATTACAACTCCACCTCAGATCATTCTCCTAAGGAGCATGCGATCTAGATCCTCTGTATGCACAGTTGCCAGTAGGGTTCCTGCCCCTATGAGAATCTAATGCTGCAACAGATCCGATAGGATCCAGAGTTCAGGCAGACAAGTGAGTGATGAGGAGTGGCTGTAAATACAGATGAAGTTTTGCTCAATGACTCACCTGCCACTCACGTACTGCTTACTTCCTTCTGTGTGGTGCCAATCCATAGTGTTGGGGTTGGGGACCACAGAACTAACAAATTTCTGACAAATTGTCCAAAGGATAAGTACTTTTTTGATAACTTTTACTTATGCAAAGTACTCTGCTTTCAACTTTCAATTAATATTTTTGTGAAGTATATAATCCTGCACTGGCAATTGCAATACTCTAGAAAATAGATTATGTTTCATTGTGGCCAAGATCTCAGCTATTATTAATAATTCTGATGCCGTGTTTAATCCTAAAGTTTGTACACATTTCCCCCCTGGTGGTGCCTTTAAGGTCTTTCTCAGTATATATACCAATCTGCTTATTTAAATGAGGTACTGAAATTTATTTTGTCAAAGCAATGGAGAATTGAATAAATTCTAAACATAAAGCATAGAAACTTTGTGGCCATACATATGCAGAAACTAACTCTTTAAGTAAAGTTAAAAAAAAGCATAGATACAAAAAAAAATCTTTCTAGATAATAAGAATACTTTTATAATATTGCTAGCATAAGGCAGGATCTATAGATTTAATTTAAAAGCTGTCAAATCAAGTAAAGCAATAAAAATTATTTTTAATTATTAGAATGGATGTAAATAGTTTGGCTTAATTTTTGCATTAAATGTTCAAATCAGTAAAACAAACCAACAGAATTTTGTTTCAGAACCAGGGACCAAGTGTGGTTTAACCTCTAAACCAATCAAGGCAAGTTCTCACACTGACAGAAAAAGAGAAAAATACATACCATCACTTTGACAGTTACATAAAAAGTATTTAGTGAATTTCAAAGACTACCCTAAGAAGAGTAAATTGTGAATAAAGTGGGCCTTCCTCAATACAAGAAATATATATAGAAATAATAAAACCATAGTGGTTAACACACTTTGTTAAAATCTATTTAAATCTTTTCAGCTAGGTCAGTATTGTCCTGGAAGTCTTAACTAGAGGCAAGTGGAGTCAAATGTAAGATCTAGACAAAGGTAAATAAAACTTACCAATCTTTGATGACAACATGGTTTATGCAGTGATTCCCAAAAAAATCTGCCAATAAATTATGAGAAAAATCCTCCTTTTTCTGTTTCTCTACAGAACTCTAACACAAGGAATGTTTTGTGGATTATAAGAATATAAACTACAAATTTATGCAGTGATATATCTACCACCATATTACCATACAGAGCGGTTCATCACCCTGAAATCCCTCTCTACCCACCCTGTGGAACTGAACAAGTCCAATTTCCCACCTTCTTCCAATTCATCTCTTGTCTGCCTCTATATTTTTGTCTTTTCCAGAATGTTGTACAAATGGGATCACTCAATATGCAACTCTTTGCAAGTGGCTTCTTCGTTCGCTTGGTAAAATGCATGTGAGATTTGTGCCTCTTACTGTGGGAGTTAGCGACTCATTCTGTTTTAGCGACTGTTGAATAGCACCCTGCATTGAACCGGTGAAGACAAGCTTGAGGCTGAAGTCAACATGCCGAGGACGTCAGGATAGACAGACTGAAAAAGTCTAATTGCTGGCGAAACCACTGAGCTGTTCAAATTACCACCGGAATTTTCAACAAGAGAGTAACACATACTATTATCGCTTTAGTCAAGCTTTTATTTTCCAATAAGATCCATAATAATTTTTTTTTCCAAATACACTAAAAAGTAGCATCAGATTGTATGGGTTAAATACTTATATCTAGAGATTTTGGTATTAAAATCCAACCTTCAGTAATGACAATGTTTCAAGCACGTTAGTGTCTTCAATAAGTGATTCATGAAATCCACAGAAAATTCAGTTACACTTTAGAAGAATAAAATACCAAATGTATTAACTGCAGCCAGTACCGCTAGAAGTCACATTGTCCTCTTGCCTTCTTTTTTAAAAAATTCATTTCAAGAATGAACAAGTAGCATAAAAATTGTTATGAATCGAGTCCTTGCTGCAGAATGTTTGCTGCGGAAACTTGCGGGTGGTGGGACCAGGAGAAGCAGAACACATGGAAGAGAAGGAGGGTCCCACCAGCCAGCCCTAAAATGGGCTGAGGTCCTCACATACATATGTCCAGGGGAAACCCAGCGGGGAGCGGGCTGCCCACCTCTCCCCATCTCCTTTCTGTTAGATTCACTCTCAAGCTGTGCGCTCACTTTTATGCTGTAAAACCTTCCTATTTTCACATTTAGAGTTTCTGGTTTTGTTCATTTAAGATATATTCGACTGTAAAAAAATGAGGAGCCGATAAACTAATTTTGAATCTATTTTATTTTCCTTCCCCGTCACCGTTGCCTAAGGACAATTTCTAATACCTGGTGAGCAGATGAACAATGGGACTGAGTATTGAGTCCATTTTGCAGACTACAGAAGTCACGTGTGGAAGGTATAAACCCGGCGCCTCAACACCCCGTGTGTCTTTTTCATTGTCTATGTTCAATTGTTAATCATTATACCAAAATCCGGGCAGCAACAAGACCAGCCAAATGTGAGAACTTGGGAGGAGTAGAATAGAAGAGGGAGATGGCTATTTTTCCCCCCCGATTACTTCTTGGCCATGTTTTGTTTAGAAAAACAAAGGAAAAACAAAAAATGCACTCCAGTTATTCAAACCTTATATAGCACCAAATGATTCTTCACTTGAAAATTTCTATGATTATGGAATTGACCTTGGACTCCTGGTTTCTATTAAGAAAATGATACTTTCAGCTTATCTATTTTTTGGGTTTTTTCTTTTCTTTTCTTCTTTTTGCTGTTGGGTTTTTTGGCACTTAAATTTTTGGGTTTTGAGACAGAATCTCACTCTGCTGCCCAGGCTACAGTGCTGTGGTGTCAGCGTATCTCACAGCAACCTCAAAATCTTGGGTTCAAGGGAACCTCCTGCCTAGATTTCCTGAGTAGCTGCAACTACAGGTGTCGCCCCCCCCCATGACACCCAGCTAATTTTTTCTATTTTTTAGTAGAGATGGGGGCCCAGTATTGCTCAGGCTGGTCTTGAAGTCCTGAACTCACGCTGTGCTCCCCACTCAGCCTCCCAGAGTGCTAGGAATACAGGCATGAGCTGCCGTGCCCAGCCCCTGAGCTTGTCTTTAAAGGACAGAATTAATTTTACCCAAACAGTACAAGAACATAGATGAAAATAAAATAATTCTGGAAGCATTTTAAAGAAAACATCTCCCATCTGTTTTTCCCCTTTGCTTCTTCCCGTCTGACTCAACAGATTTGTCATCTTTTAGGTCGTCTTTGGTAGGCACATCTGCATCTCCCAAGGTCCCAAATTGCTGCACCTTTGTTTCTCAAGCTGGGTGCTGCCTATTTATGAATATTTCTCCCCATGCAGGATAAGAAGTTAGTTAGCTGTCTTCAACCATCTCTTACCTCAATCACTTCACCCTTCAGTGAGATACACAGTATGTTTAATTAAACAAACAGTAAATGTTTGGTGTTGGCAATAATATCATGTAGATAATATTTACTGAAAAGTCAAATAGTATAACACGGTGACATTGCTTATACTTGGAAAATTTTGCTTTTCACGGAGTTTTTGACTCCTTTTTCCTTCTTATGGTAATGTCTTCTTTTAGTGTTTGTTTGTTTGTTTTGATTTGGAAAAAGTTTGCTGTAGCAGACATTCTAGGGGATCTACTTTATCTGAACGTTTTGTCCTACAGTTCCAGGCTGATCCAGCTGCCTCTCCAGGGGACATATGTGATTTTCATATACTCCATTTTCTCAAACGCACGATTTCCTGCTTCTTTAGTTACTAGAACATCTGGAACTGTGGCTCTCTCAGCATCCTCTGTCCTCCCTAGCTATATCTGTGGTTGTTTTGGGGGGAAATAATTTAATCTCACTTTCAGATGATATGGTTTAGGTGGAACTGGCCCAAAATTCATACCGAGAGTTCACGTCTGGATTGTTTAAATTGTTTTTTCCAGGTGATTCCTCTTGCCCTTGCTTCATCTGAGTAACCCGTTGGGGCCAGTAAGAGTCAGGCTTTGGGATGTTATTTCTGTTGCTTTGTTTCTTTGTTTTTGTGAGAAAGCAGCTCTTTCCCCCTCCATGAATGTGAAGCCGAGAGATGCTGTGTTTCCATCCACTGCGTTCATTTGTCGTAAAATGAACTGTTTTCAGTTCATTTGAAAAGTTTCTTTCGAAAGAAAACTGAGGGACACAGCGTGAAGCAGACCAGGCAGCGGGAGAAGGAGACCTGCAGAGAAACGCAACCACGATGGGAACGTTTGAGATTAAAACCGAACTTTCCCCTGAACGTTAACGTCACACGGATGAGTCAAGAGTTCCCACCTGGAAAGGAGAATGACAACTGCGGTTCTGACGATTTGAACACGGCAGCTTGTATTTGGTTTTCAGGAATTTAGAGTTAAGAGCAACCTAAGTGGTTCCTCAAACTTCACGCTTTTCTAATTTAATTCTTCATTTTGATCACACCGTCATGTAATCTCCTGAGAAAAGCGAATAACTGGAGAGAAATTTCTGAGTTATTTCATGTCAGGAAAATCCTTTGCCAGACCTTCATTTAATTGATAGTTTGGTGAGGTCTAAAATTTTAAATACAAACACTTCTTCATTGCATTTTGAAAAAAAAATGAAATTTGATGAGAATGCACCTTGGTGGGTTTAGTTTTTATTCCTCTTTTGAAGCCTATCAGGGTGTACTTTAGCTTGGAGGATTCTTCACATGTTTGTTTATCCATCATTTGTTTTATGTTTTTAAGAATAAGGGGAGTAAAAGAGTGCGCAATCTGGGCACATCTGTAAGGTTTTCTCACTGAGATTTGTTCCTTTGCTCAGGACCTGTAACAAATAATCACAAACTGGGTAATTTAGACAGCAGAAATGCAGCGTCTCCTGCGTCTAGAGGTCCCAAGTTTAAAATGAAGGAGTCAGCAGGGACGGTTCGTCCTGAGGGCTGTGAGGGGACACGTTCCAAGCCGCTCTCCTACCTTCTGGTGGTGGCTGGCACTCCTTTTTTAAATTCTTTGTACATATTTAGGCAGTGAGGCACAGTGTTAGGTGGATAGAGTGGGTAGTTGTGAAATCTGGGCTTTTAGTGTAACTGTCCCCTGGATAGTGTACATTGTACACAACCATTAAGAAATTTCTCTCCCTTCGCCCTCCTTGTGTCCTTTTGCTGATCTGAGTTCATCGTGGTGTCTTTCTTTCTTTCTTTCTTTCTTTCTTTCTTTCTTTCTTTCTTTCTTTCTTTCTTGTTATAGAATCATTACGCTCTGCCTTTCTCTTCATACCGGGTTATCTTTGCGTTGCATCTGGGTCTACAATCCCACTTTTTACACATGTAAGGACAGTCGTGCTGGGTTAGAGGTCCCCCTGACAGCAGCGTAACCTCACCCTAACTCAGCTTTGCAATAAGCCTGTCTCCAAACAATCAAAACCTGGGCTCAGGGCTTTGCAACTTCAACATTATTAATTCTGTGGGTGGACACGACATAGCCCATAACACTAGAGAAAAGGGAACAGCAAATATCTTGAGGACTCTTCGTCACAAGGCCCAGGTGGGGTTAGAATTTGACATTCCCAAGCTTAACCGAGAACTTTGTTAAAACGGAGGCAATGTGGGAGCCAAGAGATAAATGATGCTCAGTGGGCGAGGGCCAAACGGAGGTCTATGAAACTGCCCCTCCACGCTCAGCCAAGAGCGGAGGCCAAAGCCGCCCTGAGGGGGGTGGTGGGAGGCAGCAGCCAGCACCATGCCGAGGGTCTGGGTCACGCTGAGCTGACTGCAGCTGCAAGGCGGCTGCCTAATGCTGCATGGCTGATAAGGCAAGAGTAGCTTGTACATTTTTCAAAGATTGTAAAACGACTAAAAACAGTATGACAAAGACTATAGGTGGTTCATGGCATCCAAAATATTTACTGTTTCCTTTACCTTTACAGAAAAAGTCTGTCACTCCAACACACTTCTGTTTATTTGACCAAATGGTGCCTGTAGTCAGGACGGATGCTAGAGCTTTACAACACACTTCTTCAGACGCAACGAAATGGTAGCCCAATGGCTAGAGCAGATAAGCACACTTCACCGCGTGCCATTTTTATCACTTACTTATTAAACATTATTTCCTGTTTCAACATAAAAAAGGATCCTGTTAGCAGGCCACATCCTGCCGTCACCCCCTTCAGGGCGGCATCAGCAGCAGAGAGGTGCTACATCTGGGGGGGCCTACATCCAGTCAATAACCAAAGCCAGGTTACAAAGGCAGGCACTGTGGCTCCGCATGGACACCTCTGGCTGGCCAGCACTCTCCAGCTCGCCTCCCCTGGGAAGGACGGGCTTCGCTGAACATGCCTGCCCTGGGCCTTCTGCCACTGACCGTTCTGGCTTGCTGTCCTCTCTCTGGTCCCCATTGTTACTGTCTCTCACACCCCCTCTGGGTCTCAGCCTCCGCTTACAGAAAATCCCACCTGTGACAGTCTCCAGTTAGATCTACGGGTCCAACAAATACATTTCTGCTGTAACTTTGTGATATGGTTCTTACTATTGCTTCAATAGAAAGGTTTGAAACATATAAAGTACCCTGAAGAAATAATAAAAATCCATCAAAAGCAAACAGATAAATACTTAAGTCAAGATAGTAGATGGGAACAATGCTGCCATGGGATACTAGGAATGGCAAGTGTCAGCACTAACCTTGAAGGATTGAATTCAAGGAAAAGCAAACTCCACCTGTGAATGGCGGCTTGTTACTGTGTGGCTGATAAGCTAAGAATGTTTTTCTTGTTTGTTTGTTTTTTATTTGTTTTTTATTAAATCATAGCTGTGTACATTAATGCAATCATGGGATACAGTGTGCTGGTTTCATATACAATCCGAAATATTTTCATCAAACTAGTTAACATAGCCTTCATGGCATTTTCTTAGTTATTGTGTTAAGACATTTATATTCTGCGTTCAGTAAGTTTCACCTGTACCATTCTAAGATGCACCATAGGTTTTTTTATGTTAAAAAGCGATGACTTCAGGGAAGTCGAGGTGGTGAACTCTCCTTTACGCTGCAGGCACCAACCTGTCTTATCCTCTGTTTGTTTAGATCAAGGCAGAGACACCTGAGGTACAGCTGTTTCCTTCCCAATCTCCACAGTGAGGTCAAGGACAACCTAGGTAAACCTAAATTTTTAAATTTAATTTCATTTTGTTAGAACAAAAAACAGTCAATATCCTCACTATAAAAATAAAGATTTCTATGATGCAAAAAGTTTTCTCATACAAATATATTAAAGTCCACATGAATCTATAATTACAGATTATATCTCAGATACTCCATTCACACGCGTTTTCACACGGCTGTGATTTTCATGGAAAGCAGGGTTCTCTCACCTGGGGATGAGATCCCTGTATCTAAATTGACACTGGCAATGCTATCCCATTACTATCCATTACTTTTCAAATGGAAGTAACTGTCCTGGCGTCAAAGAAAAGTGCATCGTCAGGCCTTCATCCTGTAGCTGACCTGATGGCAAACTCTTTTTCTTTTTTTGTAAACAGGGGAATGGGGTCTTGCCACATCGGTTGTGAATGTTGGTAGAGATTTCGCATGTGCATTTTTTCAACAGAAGCAAATAAAATTCGTGAGTCATATGACTCATATGCCAGTTTTGTTTGTTTCTTTGTTTTGGTTTTGTTTTAATTTTTTTCTTTTTCAAGCTAGTGCCAGAGGAATAGACTGATAACTGGTTTGAGGTGGGTACAGACATGAATTTCCCTGTGTTCTGAGCCATAAGCATGCAGCTTCAGCCCAGAGTCTTAACAGTTGAACTTTTGACAGACTAAACAAAATTGTGAAACTTTTTCTGTTGGTTGTGTTATCCAGAGGAGGAATTAATTCGGGAAGAACAGAATGCTATCCCATTAATATCCATTACTTTTCAAATGCTCTCTTTCTTTTGACCAAATCACAACCTCTTTTATTAGTATAAACTGCACAAGTATAATCTACTCCCTATTATATAATTCTAATTATATGCAGTTAATTGAAAAACTTAACCAAGTTTTTATTTGGCAGATTTTGTGACTAGAGCATCTTAATTAAGTAGAATTTCCAAGGGATATTGATGATAGTATTTGGATTTAAATGGAGAACAAAATTTCTTTACCCCAAGAGAATGAAATAAGCATATAGAGACCATTCTTTTTATTAAAGAATATTCATACTGAATCTGTTTAGAGGACTTTGCAATGCAACAGATGACTGGTGTATTAAGTCATTAGCCTCTCGTGTAGTGAGGTGATTTCTGGCAGGCATAGGTAGAAGATGGTTTGTGAATAGCTTGCTGATTCACTTATACAACAAAACATATAATTGCTGTGAATATATTTATATTGTTCTGAAAAATGTACCTGCAAAATAGGAATCAAAGGGTCACAATAAAAATTCTTACCAATTGGCTTTTAATCAAAGATGTTTCTTTGTATTTATTTGCTGTTTTTTTATACTTGCCTCTCTAATTGAAAAAACAATTCAAATAAGTAGATAATCTGCAGTGCGCTATGATCATTACTTTGAAAAGCATAAAATATTCTTTGTAGACACAGTTTCATTCATTCTCATGGCAACCAACTTTATTTATCTTCATGCTTTTGCTAGACAGAGGTCGGGCACTTTTCTCTGTCTTGCCTGAATTTTTAATGCAAAAAATAGAGATTGGAAAAGATAGATGACCAGTCATGACAAACTTATAATTAAATGGCAATGATACCATGGAGGACATTTCATCTATGCCCAGAAAATTGATCTGTGGGAGAAAAGACCCCTATTCAGAGAGCTTCTGCCAAATAGTCACTGTCTCAAAGTCACAATAGGTCTTGATTAATATGAGACTCTGAGTTGTATCCTAATTTTAAATAAGTAATTTAGATAAATACATGGGTGCCTCGTATTAACATAAATACAAATAAAATGACACAATTGTAATCAGGTAAAATCCTCAAAGCTAAAATTATCTTATTTCTTTTTCTTTTATTTTAATAACATCCCCTAGAACATGAACTGCATTACTCATGTTTTATTTTAAAAACCTACTCATAAGTTTATGTTTTATACAGTTTGATTGTAAAATAAAAATGGCATTTCTGTGAGAGGATAGTCAGTGAAAGTTATACTCTGTGGGAATATTTGAATAGTTAACCTTTAGCATGTTACATGTTAAGAGGTTATTGCAAACTTTGTTCTGTACCTATGGAACACCGTGGGCTAAAAAACAGTAGAAAACATTATAACAATACACAGCAAATCTATTTTATACTCTTTATCTTTAAACATGATAGCCACTTTACAATACTGTGAGCTTTTGTCAAAAACACTACTATACAAATATTCACAATTAAGTTAAGTAATCTCCTTAGATTTATAACAATATACCATATGAAATGTGGGACACTGAGATGAATTCATGAAGATTATAATGAAATTTAACTGAAACCAAAAATCATCCAAATTGATACATTGTAAATATTTAAAAGTGCATCAGGTATATCTGACAGGCATTTCCCTTAGGAGGTTTGTTCTGAACATGTTTACCCTACGTATTGACAAGACTTTTCTCAGCCTACAGGGTGGACTTCTGATTAAATTACTTGTGTTTACATTGTTATGAATGGATCGCACATATAAAGGGACCAGGTATCAGTCAAAACGGAATATTCCATTTACCATAGATTATATTTCCTCCATTTAAATAACATGAAAGATAAAGTATTCACATAACTTTTACAGCATTGATCATCAGAAAATGAGCAACTGACATTTTTCTTAAGAAGGAACAGAAAACATTCCCTCAGCTCTAATGTGAGTTTATACAATGGTAAATTCTATAAATTTGCAGTGACGTGGGATATACTTGTGTCATAGAAAGACAGACTGCTCCTAATTCCAGAGATACAAACTTGCCATTGATGATCTTTATTTTTTTGCAGTTTTTGGGCGGGGCTGGGTTTGAACCCACCACCTCCGGCATATGGGCTGGCGCCCTACTCCTTTGAGCCACAGACACCCCCCCATCTTTTAAGTCCTATTCACAATAAAATTTAGCATCATTAAACTATTAATATTAAAATGAGGTTAGATTTTTATTTTTAAGTGATTTTTATTTTGGACCCAAGTATTCAAATGTTTTCACTTTACACTTTCATGTGCAAGTGCACAACATGCTGTCATACATACTCATTTCAATTCGGTTGACTCAATATATTCTGCATACATTATCCAAAATAAACAGCTCATTGTCTTATCTATTCCTCTCTTATTAACCAAATATTATGTTAATAAAATTGGGAAGCAGTACAACAAATAATTGCTTCTGAGATTCATAATAAAATGCTCTTTTAATTAAAATGATTATACACACTAATGAATTGCTCTTCACTGCTTATACACTTACTATGAGTTTTCCTGGTCATAAGAAGAAAGTCATTTTTGAAAGCATATTATTGTTTTGAATTCATTTACCTACTGTGCCCCGAGGTTAAATAACACTAGTGAAGAAGAATAAAAAAGAAGGGTAGGAAGTTAGAGGAGAAAAGAAGCCCCCCAAGATTTACATTGGAGAGTAAATCCCAAGTAAGAGGGTTGAATGATGTCCCTCCAAAAGTCACGTGGGTTTCAGAATGTGTCTCCACTTGGAACAAGGGTCTTTGCAGGGGTAATTAAAGATCTTGAGATGAGTTCGTCCTGGAGCAGAGTGGATCCTTAATCCAGTGATGAGTGCCCTTACAGCCGACAGAGAGCAGAGGCCAGAGACACCTGGAAGAGGCCCCGGGAAGATGGAGGCAGAGATTTGAGGGCAGGCACAAGCTGGGGAAGGCCAGAGAAGCTGGGAGAGAGGCGTGGAACAGACCCTCCCACGGAGATCCTGGGAAGAGGCAGCTCTGCCAACACCTTGATTTTCAACTTCTGTGCTCTTGAACTGTGAAAGAATAAATTTCTGTGGTTTTAACTCACCAGATTTGCAGCAGTTTATTGAAGTCTAAGGAAACTAATACACGGGCACAATAATTGCCATTTAAACTTAGCATCTTCTCTCAGTATTATAGAATTTAAAACAGAAATGATATACAGGCTGACATGTATGTGTTAGTGAGGACTCTCCCCCAACTTCACACTCATTCTCAACTTTTTCTGACTGTGAAAGTTTGTGTGCTATGTCTAAAAGAACTCTATTTCCTACACACTGGAAATTTTAAAATGCAGGATGAGCTTGAGGTCGAGCAAAACAATAAAGAGTTATGATTTTAACTGGGACTACTGGATTATTTAGTTTCTGGTATATTTATTTTTACGTCTGGGTATATTTCACATTATATATTTTTTAAAGCCTAGTTTAATATCTACTACTTTCTTAGGGTCACTATGGAAATTTTTCTTGATTTTTTTCTATGTTACTAAATGATTTTTTAAGAATTACCTGTTTCTGTAAGTTTAGAGGACTAGAATATTCTAATAGTGAGGAATAGACTTCTCCTTAGAGTCTTATTTAAACATGGCTGACTATAAATGTGACATAAATCTGTGTTTTAACTATTTGAAAATTCCCTGTGCATTCATACGAAATGAGTGTTTTTGTATAAATGTTTAGAGATCAACTTCCCATTTAAAAAGCTCCTTTGAATAAATTGAGAATAAACAAGAATTATGCTTCTGATTAATAAGTTATTTTTAAGAAAGAAAGGAATGGGTCACCATGAGAAAAATAACCATTCCTTGCAAAGCTCTTTTTTCCTTTTCTCTCTTCATTTTTGTTTCTTATTTACACCTGTGCTCTTTGTCTCCAAAGCACTCAGCCTAACAGTTGCATCCTTCAAACTATCGGCCCCACTTTCATGGCACTTCTCTCTTGTTGGTTGTTCTTGTGTAGAATTTTTGCCCACTTCTCCTAAACTACATGACCTTTAAAAAGAAGAGGCTGTGCTTTCTGGAGGCTTCTTATTTAAATGAACCCGAGGATGGCGCACACACCTCCCGTGTGCCTTCTCCTCTGCCTTCCAACCTTTCCTGTCTCACTTCTCATCTTTTTCTCTTGGTGCTCTAGAATGTCTCCTTCCAAATAAAGGATTAGCATAAAATCTTTGCCTCCAGCTCTATTTCTGGAGAACCCAAACTCAGATGCACGGCCATCTAGACTGTCTGTTACTCTCTCGTTTGAATCACAGCCCACACCTCTCCCCTGAATTCCATCCTATTTGGCAGCTGCAAACTTGCTCCACTCTCCCATCTGTCTTTGCCATAAATGGAAGCTCCTGCTCCAGTTGGTCAAATAAAAAAAAAGTACAAACTGTGCAGTAATCCTCATTCCCCTCATGCCTTTCATTCAATCAATTGGCAAACACTGTGACCCTTCCTTTGAATTCTGTTCGGAGTGAAGCTGCTTAGTTCCTTAAACCACGTCCAAGCCCATCACCAGCAATTGCCTTTGCTGGCGCAGTCACTTCCCATCAGGGTTTCCCAACTCCACTCTGACCTCCTTAGAGGTGTGGTGGTCACATCATTACTCGTGATGCTGATTCAAGTCATGTCCTTTCTCCCTGCCCAAGTCCCTCCACCTGCTTCTCATTTTTTTCAATATTCTGGTTCCTAACTTTCCTCTAAACAAGGACCCTCCTAAGCAAACCCCTGTAACTTCTCTAACCCGTCATATTCTCTTTCCCTACCTCTTGTTTATGCATTCACTTCCTCAGGCAGGTGTGAGTCCCATTTCAGGCTCGCTGCATTTACTGTTCAGTCTGGTTACAGATTCTTCCCTTACGACATCAGTGAATTTTTCTGCTTCCTCCAAAGCTGTAGTGAAATGTTATCTGATCTGGAAAGCTTGATTGGAACACTAAAAATAAAAGCAGCTCCCTTCATATCTTCTATTGCTCTCATTCTATTTTACTTTTTCATTGGGAGCCCTTTTCACCATCTGGCATACTGTTTATTTTCTTGCTCACTTCTTCCTTACTTTTCCCCATTAGAATACGAGGTCCATGAAGGCAGAACTTGTGCTATGCCAGTTTAATGATATACGCCCTTCACTAAGGTAGTGTCTTGGTGGTCTCTCCAAGAATATGTGTTACAAGTATGAACAAATCTTAACTCAATTCATAGAGTATTTATTGAGTAATTTCTGGACACCAGACAGGGGGTGATAAGTGCTAGCGATCCCACGAGCAAGTCATGTGCCTGCCATCTACCGTCTCTAGAGTGTCTACCATCTCTCTAGAGCTCCAGACGTGCCCATTGCACACAGCACCATAGCAGAATCTTCTTCCAACCTGTCCTTCAAGATTATTTTCACTGAGCTCCAAATATACATCTTTACCTCTTCCCAGCTGCATCATAGAGGTTGAGTACCCCTAATCCAAAAATCTAAAATCCAAAATGTTGGAAAATCCAAAACACTTTGAGCATGGATATGATGCCACAGTGGAATATCCCACACCTGACCCTGTGTGACAGGTAGTAGTCAAAATGCAGGTGCAAAACATTCAGTTTATTCAGCATCCACAAGTGCAAAGAAAAGACCCTCCCAGCCCCCTTTCCACATGCACCCGGTTTTCCCAAATGCACACCACCAGGGGCAATGAAATGTTGCATGGGCAGGCTTGTGCACCAGCGGCAGGCTTCCTACTGGGACCCGCATGAGCCCATGACCTGAATGCATTACTCACTGTGTTGTTTTTGCTTATCCTCTACTCTGCAGTGTATGGATGTGGTTGAAAATGTTCAAGAGGCCTCAAAACACCTATGTGGGTATTAATAGGAAAAAGAGGAAGAATTTATTTACTGATAGCACAGAACCTGGAGAAACAGGTCAGTGGTGAATCAGATTGTGTCAGAATGATGACACCACCTTTGACCTGAAGAAGCAGAAGGCTAAACTGTTGAAGTTCCAAGTCAAAAGTGAGGAGAAAAAGTTATTGAAAAATAGAAAATATATTGAATGAAACCAAAAATGAAGATATTGAGCCTGTGTTGGAAGAGTTGATCTTCAGTCTCACAGTGAACACATGCTACTTAAAGCCTGCTGACCATACACAAGCAGAGATCTATCACGAAGAGCTCAAAAGTGACAGGAACTGTACACATTCAACAAGATGGTTGCAGAAAAAAAAAGACACAGCATTAAGTTTTTATGGATTTGTGGTGATGAAGCATCTACTAATCATGAAGCAGTGCAGAAATTCACTGACGAGTTTGCCAAGGTCATCACTGATGAGCATCTGATGCCAGAAAGAGGATATACTGCTGATGAAACATCACCGTTTTGTGTTATTGCCCCTAGAAGACAGTGACTACATCTGAGGAGGCAGCCCCTGTAGGAATTAAGGATGTCAAAAGCAGAATAACTGCTAGGATATGCTAATGCAGCAGGCACGCATAAACGTAAAGTCGCTGTGATAGGTAATAGTTTACATACTTGCTGTTTTCAAGAAGTAAATTTCTCACTGGTGCATTAGGCATGGATCACGACGGACAACTTTCTGATTGATTTCACAAACATTTTGTACTAGCAGCTTGTGTTTGCTGCAGGGAAACTGGACCGGATGATAACTGCGAGATTTTGTTATTCCTTGACAACTGTTCTGCTCGTCCTCCAGCCGAAATTCTCATTAATAATAATGTTCATGCCATGTACTTTCTCCCTAATGTGACTTTATTTTATCAGCCTCTTGACAAGTGTATATCCTTAGATCAGTAAAGAGTGAATATGAAAGTTCTTTCTGAACAGTATGCCAGCAACTGTGTGCAGAGGTGTGGGTGTGGAAGGTTTCCCAAAGCAGGTTAGCAGAAACAATGAAAGGCACAATTGGTTGTCCACACTTGGTACAGCCTCTGCCTGAGACTGTGTTCAGTGATGGTGATGAACAAGGAGGTGTGTTTGAAGGAAAGGGTGGCTGAGACAGGGACATTTTTGCTTTCTGATGGTTCAATATATGGACACTTTGTTTCGAACACAACATTATTAAAATGTTGTATTAAATTACTTTCATGCTGTATCACCATATATAAAACCTAAATCAAGTTTGCACTTGAATTTGGATCCCAACCCCAAGATATCTCATTAAATATATGAAAATATTCCACAATCTGAAAAAAATCTGAAATCTGAAATAGTTCTGGTCTCAGTCATTTCAGGTAAGAGATCTTTGCTGCCCTGTTTTGCATTAGATGGTGAAAGAAGGATCCATATATTCTTTCTATCTCTTCTGCCTTGAACTGCACCTGACAGATCTGAAGTGAAACTGAACTTTATCTTTCTCCCTACCCCATTCCAAAGCTGCTTCTCTTTTTGCTGGTAGCATCGCTATTTTTTTTTCTTTTTTTGACTCATGGCAGTTTAAACATTCATAACAGTGCCTTAGGTTAACAACCTTTCTGCTCATGTCTACTTTATCCCCACTCCTGATCTTAAATAAATATCTAGAAGTTATCCTTTAAATTTGGACAATAAAGTCAGTCAAAGTTGATGTATTCCTTAAAAGTTCTGGTTGAAGATTCACTGCACATTTAAACCTTTATCTATTTCCTTCTAGAGAATGAGTTTATTGAATGATTGCTGTGCTATAATCACCTCAGAATGCACATAGGAGATTTATTTCTCTATCATCTGGTAAATAGAATGAATTATCTGTGACAAATATTGCTAAATTTTTATTTGTTTGGTGGGTGGAAGTAGCAGATACACAGCATTCTGTAGTAGCAATATTTGATCCAAAGAAAGGAAAGATTATGGATTACCATCATTTTGAAAGTCAAACAATCTTTGTGGTCCTTCCTGTAGCAGTGAAGTATCAAAATTGATGATCCTAATTCTAGAATATGAGGTACAAAATAGCCTATTTTCATACAGAATAATTTTCCCATTTATTGGACTATAATGAATTGCTGTCATATAGATTCCAAAATATTCTGAATTATGTCAAAGAGAAAATGCTATCTGCTAAGTAAATGAAAGTATAAAACATATTTATTATAATTAGTAAACTCTTCACTTCCATCACCAGAATGGCATAATTTAGCAGGACAAGAAAATAAACTACTATTTTTAACACATCTTTTTGATAAAACATTATAAACTGATTTTAATTGTAATTAGTGTTTTGATTGCTATAAATTATAGAAGTCAAGGGCAAGTTATCATGATGAATTACAGCAATTTCCACAATAGAGGAATATTGACAAGGCATATGGTTAAAGCATTGTAATATTTAACAAACTTTTTATGTTGAAACTATTTTAGGCTTACTGAAAATTGTAAGATAGTACAGGCAGTTCTGATTCACCCAAGATCCAGCATCCCCTAAGGTTCACATATTATAACCCCACAGTACATTCATCATAGCTAAGAAAGCAACGTTAATCCCCCACTACAAATTCAATCCACACTTTATTTGGATATGAGTTTCTTTTGTATTTTATTTTTCCTTTTTATTTTTATTTTTTATTTTTCCTTTCAGGATGCAATCTAGGATGCTATATTGAATTCATAAGAACATTATGAATTTTGGTAAATAAATTCTCACAGCAAAGTTTAAAATGTGCCTATATTCATGTGATTGGCTACAGATCTGACGCTGTTATAAAGCAATTTAAATAAAACCAAAAGCCTAAATTTAAAATATTGAGAAATAGAGTTCTATAAAAAAACCAATTATTTTTAAAATTTCTTTTCTCATAAGCTTTAATTGTTATCATCTCTCTTATGTGATTAATATTTCCCTTTTAATATTTTTATGTTTGTATTTACATTTTTAGATTTTGATATAAAATCTAGGACTATATTTTGGAAAAATTTGTGAAATGCAGGGGTAAAATTTGTATTTACCCTCCAAAATAATAACTATATTTTGAAAATCAAGTGATTTTACTACATAAAAAAATAACAGGATAGCTATCACATTCCAAGAGAATCAATAGTCAACCTAAAATCCACATATTCGTGTTACAAATCCCAAAATTGGGAACCATTTAATGCAAAATTTTATGACTTTTTAAAACTTATAATAGAAAGTCCAGTTTACTTTTAACAAGTTGGTATAAGGCTGTAGTTGAATAAATTGGGCTCTAAATTATTATACAAAAGGAGAATGCATCTTCATCATTCAATCTCACTGCAGAATTATACAAAAGGGATGCATCTTCATCATTCAATCTCACTGCAGAATTTCATCTACATTTAGACCTGAGGGATGGCTTATGTTTGCGTTACATGGGGAGCTACACGCAGCTCATCAAAACCCACAGGACAGAGTGTAACAACTCCATATGATAAAAAGGGTACATTTTAAGTGCTGAGACAGAAACACAACATCTATTCCTAAATTCAAAGGCACCCCTTGGAGTTTTCCAAAGACCAGTTACCAAGTGTTTAGTCGTTTACAGGCTCTAGGTTCATCCCTCAAGTCTGTATCTACAACCTAATTTCTTAGCATAGTATGAACACCATTTTAAACTGTGACATTTTCAAACTGTAATAAATAGGAAAGTCTGTTGTTTAAATAGATAGTGACTTCTTCACTCTGCATGTAGCAGCATATTTAAGGGTGAGTTATGTTAATTTTAAAAGTCTTGTATTCGTTTTCTTCAAATAATATACAGTTTATTTACATTTTTTAGTTAAATCAAATTAATATAAGGGTCCAATTTTTAGGTTACATTAATCTCACTTCCAGGGTAAAGTTCCACTTGTACAAGAGCCCCTCCCCAGGGGCATGTTCTTCACCCTTACAAGGTGCCCGTCAGGTGAGATTCACCTCATGCCCTCCCTCCTTCTGCCAAACATCCTCCCCCACCCTCGTCCTGCTTCCCTCTAACCCCAAACTGGACTAGATTAGTGTTTTATTATTCTTACGAACATGTAATTATTTATAAATATTCAATGTACTCCATACTAATATGAAATCAACATATAGTATATTTCAACCAAACACTTGCTGTTATTCTTTTGTTATTTAAACCAAAAAAAAAAAAAAAGGGGAGAGAGAGAGAAAATGGAAAGTTAACATTATTTCTGTTGCTTAATACTCCCAATACATCCATCTGATCTCTCCGGATTTGTCTGAAATGGGCATTATTTGGAATTAACCTTATTTTAGTTATTTTTATACTTCAAACGATGCTCTGGAGGAATTTGGGAGACTGTGTGCTTCCGGGTCTTACTGTCCCCAGAGGGCTCCACTATTTTGTGTGTGTGTTTCATATTAGCTGTTGCTAGTCTGTTTCATGAGCCACCCTGCATTAATGGCCCCATCATATGAACTCAAGTAGCACTGACATTTTTATAGTGCATACTCCTATTTTCACACAGTCCTAGGATATGCTCCACAATAAAGCTGAGTCCATGGTGAGGCTCCTCAGCCCCTGTTCTCCTGTGTGGTCACAAGTCTTTCTTTGATACAACTACCGTTTCAAACTTCAAGCCACTAAATAAGGCTTAGGCAAACTGCAGTGATTCACCCAATTGCAGAATAATAAGGTATGCAAATTAAGAAAATATAATTTTTTCCACAGCTTTGCATCAAAACACAAAGCCAAACAAAAACTGCAGAGGCAGACCTGGTCTGGTCTGCAGGAAGTCACTGCCCCTGTATTTAATGTGTAGCTGTTCTCCCTTAGATGGCATATTTTTCTACAGCCTCCTTATAATGCAAAATTGAAAGATTCTCTTTCCAGAAGAACATTTGAAATTCTTAATTTTCTAATTCCCTCCACTTTCGGCTGCCACTTCATCACGGTTCATGCCAACCTACAGGCTACAGATGGTGCCGCCTGGGCCCAGTGGAAGGCTGCTCATCCTCACTCCTTCACCTCGGGCTTTGGGAGCTTTTTAGAATTTTTTTTTTTTTAGATACGTACAGAAGGACTACTTAATTTGATGGCCAATTTAAAATCTAAATGTTCGCGTAACTGATCTAAATATCTTTTCCCCCCTAATGTATCATTCACTGTGTGGCATCCATGTGGCGCAAGCTCCTCAAAGTCTTTTCCCTTCAGCCTTCTTTCTGTGTTTTTATTTTGACCACAGTATTCCAAGAAAGAATACTGACTTTGAGTAAACACTCTGATTATTCTCTGTCGCTGTGTCTGGATAATGCCAGGAATATGGAAGAATTTTAATAGAACATAAACTTTAAACACACATGCACATATATACATGTAGTTGTCTATTTTTAAAAATGCACCTGAACTTCATGGACACCCTGTGTTATATATATTTACATGTGTATGTACACATATACACACACATACACAGACCCCATATGTAAAATGTAATTATATTTATTCATAATATGTAAAACTACACTTAGGCTCTCGTTTTTTAAAAAAAATAGTGCATACATTCTGTACTTTGACAAAGCTATCTGTAAAGGAAAATATTATTAAGAGCGCTCCTTGTAATCTATTTAATAGTGACTCTGGCAGAGAAGAAAAAAGCAATTGAAAATGAGACAATATCAATATACCAACTATCTTGAGATTTGGTATTGTTTCAACTTAGGATAATTTAAAAGAATTAAGGGTTATCAGATCATCATTTAGTTATGAACCACTACTTCCAGTCAAAGGTACATATTCTATAGGTTTATATTCAATAATATAACCGTATAAATTGCTAAGATTATTTTAGGGATAAAGCATGACATACATTATTCTGAACAATGAATTAAATATGACCAAGAACTTGGCTGTGTACCTGACTCTCGGACTCTTATGGACCGTTTTACAATTTAATTTGCTGATGTAGTATTTAATTTGTAACTTTGGTTTTCGTTGGTTTTGGTTTCATTGGTTAAGTTTATCTATCATGGTAGCTGTATTTTAAATTTGATTTTAGTTGCAGATGTTTCATCTGCTGTATGAAAAGTAGATGTTTATATATCCATACATCCACTTCAAGCAGAGAGAGGGAAGGAGTAAGGGGGTGGGGTTTTGGGGTCTTGGGGTCTTGGTGTGTGCCACACCTTTTGGGGGCAAAACACTTTTCCTAACAAATGCAACCAGTGTAATATGGTTTCTTGTACCCTCAATGAATCCCCGACAATAAAAAAAAAAAAAATCAATTAGTTTTTAAATGCAGATGGGATTGTTATGGCATTTCCATGCTTAAGCACAATGACTCACATACATTAAGTTGTTGAATAAATCTTTTTAAATTAATTTAAGTCTTTAAGTAGGAGGTATTAATAAAATGAAACTTACTATAAATGGAGTTTTTTATATTTTATATATAATATTTGCTAAGTACCCCAAATTACTATGTTTGAGTGCTTAGAAAAATTTCTTGTTCCTCCAATAAGTGGGAGACAGGGAAAATGCATTATTTTTATCCAATAGCAATAAGTAAATTAACATTTAATAAATCATTAATAATGCTTTATATATGTCTTCAATGAACAAAATCAGCTTTAATATTATGATATCTGCTTCCTTCTGTATTTCTCCTGTCATTTGGATAGGTTTCTAATCTTTCAATTTCTTGATCACGTTCTTCAAAATAATATTTGACAATTATCTTCAAATTTGTTGCCTAGGATGGAAATTACACTCCAGACTTGTTCTAGACCCATGCTCATGTCAAAGGCCAGCAACATCAGCAATGCGCAGAACCTCAGACTTCACCCGGAACTGTTGAACCCTCTGATCTAAACCCCAAGGTTCCCAGTGATTAAAGGCACCACATCATGACTTCACAGAGGTTGCTTACTGACCTTGACATAGCTACGTTTTCTCTGATAATGTATGATTGTGTAAAATGGACTTACCTTTTTAGTTAATGAATCACACAGCTTGCACTGTGGTTATGATTAGCTGTTACTTCCAAGGATCTTATTTCCCTGTTCCTAAGTGATTTGCCTTAAATTTTAGCCTCTCCCATACAATGAATATAATGACAATTATAACTAATATTTCCTGAGTGTTTCCCTAATGATCTACACTCTACTAAATACCGCATACTGGCTATCTTGCTTAACCTTTCCAAATTTCCCTTTAACAGAGGAAATTGAGTCTAAGAAAGTAATTAGCCAAAGCCACAACAGTTATATCTCATTGATTTGATCCCCGTTTTATCTAACGTCTGCACACGCTTCTTTCTTAAACACATATGCACATGTGTGCACACACACTTTCTCTCCCTTTATACATATAAAAGTGAACATTTCTTCCGAAACATTTTATATTTCTTGCTCGGTCTTTCATTTTCATTTTCAAAGAGTACTGTAAACACCATTGCTGCCGTTTCCCAAGGCAGCTTACCAGCTTTGTGGTATCAGAATATTTGTTTAACTCATATTTTACACCCCAGAAGTAAATGAAGAAATATTAAAATAAATAGTCAAGGACAGAAACCATCTGGCCAATTCTCAGGTACCTCAAACAACAATCTTACAGAATGTGTTTTCTCTTTGAAAATTTCACGGTCTCCTGTTACTCAGCCATACACTTGTGATATTTCAAGATTAAGGCACAGAGATCTAAAGGCTTAAGATGTGTTGCAGAGAAGGGGCAGAAAAACAGAGAAAACCTGAGTTTAGCAAGAGGTGGTAAGAAATCTGAGAAGGGACCAGAAGTGAGGTTTACAGCAGACAGAGGGTCTGAGGTGGGCATGAGGGGCAGTTACTGTGATTGGAGAAATGCCCAAAGACCGGGGCAAACTCTAGTAATTTGTAGAACTAGGACATGGTGCCTGAAACAGAGTATCTTCTTTGACAAAAAAAATGGAAGAAATTATAAGGTCTGGTAGCCTATCCTCAAATCAAAAGCTCAGGAAAGGATGTGTCTACTGTACGGCAAAATGTGAGTTATAAAAAATTAGATAAGTAATATTTATAGGAGAGAACAAAACTGAGGCAGTCAGTTACAGAATGATAAAGATACAGAAAGCATGCTACCTTCTTAGAACTTCTGTACATTTAGAGGAATTAAAGGCAGGAATTAAACTGGTGCCACGTTTGGCTTAAAGAAAACTAGAAAGACAATTAAGAGTATAACAACTTTACTTGACCTATGAATTAGGTAGGAGATTTTTCCTAAAGTCTTGCCAAATAATCACCGTTGCACTTTCACCTGTGAGGAGTGGTGAATGCAGAGGACGCAAGTTAGCCACTGGCTGGAAACTCCCCTTGTTGCACACACGCATTTTATTGGAAGTGCTGGACAATGCAAACTTTGATCTGAGCTTTAATTTATCTTCTAGTTCCGCATCCTTATTTAAAAAGGAAATAAAATTAATTTAAAATAACTTTATAGGCAATCTTTTATGATTTCTTTAAATTGTAATGAATTATTTTTAAAATTTTTAAAGAACTTTGCTAGGAGTTCAAGCAAGAGTTATCTATGTTTAAACTCTTTTGACCATAAATATTTGTTCAGTTCTGCTCTTTGTATAACTATCTTGCTATTTGTTTTATTTCTGGGGAGAGAGGTAACTTTTACTTAATTTATATACGAATGAGATTCATGTGAATGCCTTAGTATTATTTGGATGTGCTTTTAATCTTCATTTTACTTGTTACTCTAATCTTCTTATTACTTGTTTAATCTTCATTTACATGTTAGTCCTTTTCATTTTGAGTAACATTTTTCTCCTTGAAAAAGAAAATAATGCAGGGTTTGAGTAGTTTGCTTTCTACCCATCAGTGTTAACACTAAGGCATTACACGAGGACCTATGGCAACTGCTTAAACAAGTTTGAGCAGCTTAATAACCGTGAAGTTTATTTCTTGCTCACGTTAAGTTACAACAGACTTCCAGGGAGCAGGGTCATCTGTCTTGTCTCCAGACACTCACACCGATTATCTCACTAATGCAAACTCTGCCATGCCCTGCAGATGGCTTCAAGAACATCCTCATGTTGTCACCCACTCAACACATGGGGAAAGAAAGAGTGAGGAGCGTTATCTGGGAAGTATTTTAGATCAGTCCTGGGGTATATGAAATTCTAGAAACAAAAAGGGCTGAGTAATATAACGTTATTGGATAGATAGAAATTGTTCCCCAGCATAAGTCCGTGGAAGATTCAGGAAGTATTAGTGGACAGTGGTCCATTTCTGTTGAACTTCACCTCTCTGGCCACTTGTTTCTACGTTTCTACACACAGAAACCATAATCATTATCCCAAAAGACAAAATTCAAGGTTTCATCAAAATTTTGCATCTGTTTATGGATTACAGTGGACATGCAGTCTCTCTATCCAGTCCACAAGGTATAGCAATCAATGGACTCAAAGTATGTATAGATATTATGGTCCAACACACCTCTCCACACACACACACACACACACACAGGTGGTGGAGCAGAGGCAAAACTGCCATGAGAGAACCACCTTCGCTTTCTTCATCTATAAAACGAGGTGACGGTAATTCTTATTTCACAGGTTATTGAGTGGATTAAATGAAACTGATATATGTAGAGCTCTGCCCAGCACACTGGATTAGCACCGTTGACTATGGTGAATAAATAACAGCAGTCAGCAACGCTGAATCAGTATCAGCAGAAACTATTTGCTTTCCTTTGAAAGGTTTATTCCTACTTTCAAGGAGCACTTTATATTGCTGGGAAGGGAAGCGTAAAATATAAAAAGCAAAGTCAGAAATGTTCTTACATGGTAATTTACAGAAAAAAAAATGTTGTGACCTCAGAATAAGGGAAGATTTTTCTAAAGACACAGCAAACAAAGAGGAACTTTAGATAACGGGGTTACATAAAAATTAGGAGTTTCTGTTCATCAAAATGCACAGTGAATATAAAGGAAATGATAAAAATACAAGAGATCCGCACCTCCCCAAACTGAAGGTAGCACAAGTTTGCTGCCTGGTCTATACGACCTTGATCTACCCGAGTTTCCCAGCAGGTGAGGAGAATTCTTGTTCATGTGGCAGCTTCCTGCCTCTGCAGCCTCTGTTTCTCTGTTCTTGAAGCTCTGGCACAGCACAACCTGGAGGTTCTGGGAAGATGTTAGACAGGGATGGGAGTCAGTAGACAAATGCCCCAGCCACCCTGGTTTTCTGGGGCATGACTGTGAGACACGTTATAAAGGGCAGCTCAGAAGTCCTCTGCAGGACACCAAAGGTTGCCAAAGTGGTCACTCGCCCAGCAGGCCTCCCTTTTATGGCGGCTTTCCTCTCTCCCCTGTCCTCACTCCACCTTCCTGGGGCCACAGCTCAATTACAGTAGCTGATTTCCAGTTCTTGTAGCAAGGTCTGCTCTTAAGATAAACTGGGCTTGAGATTTTGTTATGTGGGTTAATCTTACTGGAGTTAGATGATATCTCAAAGTAGTCTTGATTTGCATTTCTCTGATGATTAAGGATGGTGAGCATTTTTTCATGTGTCTGTAGGCCGTGCACAAGAATATGGGGAAAGGGGCAAGGGAGGGGAGGGGAGGAGGGAGGTTGGGTGGAGGGAGGGTAATTGGTGGGGCCACACCTACGGTGCATCTTAGAAGGGTACAAGTGAAACTTAGTAAGTGCAGAATACAAATGTCTTCATATAATAACTAAGGCTATGTTAAACAGTTTGATGAAAATTTTTCAGATTGTATATGAAACCAGCACATTGTACCCATTGATTGCACTAATGTATACAGTTATGATTTAATTAAAAAAAAAAAAAGATAAACTAAGATAAGGCTGTTGGGATTGGAAATAACCCTAGAAAACAGTTGTTCACATAGGCCTTCTGGAACTGGATCTCGCTCCTAGTATTGAAAGTTGCTTATTAGACAATGCAGATTCTGGGTGCTGAGGTCTGTGGTAGGAGCCAGGGTTCTGCCTTCACTACAGGCTTCTGGGTGATGTGGAGGCTGCTGGCCTGTGGATCACAACTTGAAGAGCAAGGTGTGAGGTTACAAACAGTCCTATTTCAGCAGAAGATTTCTACGCCAGTATGGCTCCAGCAATGCGATCCTGGCTGGATTGCACGGTAAATCTGGGCGTGCACTCACATACACAAACCAGTATACTGCAGATCCAGCCCTCAAATATTTGCATTTGTGGTGGTGGCTGAGAGTCAGCCGGTCTCTTGGTCTCAGATCCACTAAGAGACCGTGTTGGGCTTATCTGATTTGCCTTCATTTACATTATTTGTGTTATTCAATTTTTCACACTTTCAGCTTATTAATCATACATTTTTACATTTGGATTTCTTTATCATAACCCTACACATTAAACATGGTTCCTGGCCTTTCAAAACCTGATTTAAATTATTTTATCTTTTCACTGACAATACAATTTTAGAACTCTTTAAATCAATTTGCATCTCTTCTAAATTAAACTGATTAACATAGTCAAATAGATTAAACTACTTAAGTCAAATAACTTACAGTAACTTTTCATCTATTTTAATTCATAGATATTTTAAACTCTAAGCTATTATTGTTTCAGGTAGTCAGTAACTACCTAGATTGTCACACACTCTCATTTTCTTTGCTTTTCATTCCTAATGTCTGAATTATTTACTTTCCCTTAAAATAATACTCCTTACTATTTCTTTTAAAAAGGATATGATGATAATGAATTCACTCACTTTTGTTTATGGTCAAATATCTTTGTTTTCATTTTGAAGATTCTGCCTTTTTCTTTTGGATTCATTTTTATCCTGTGGAGAAGTCAGCTATCAATTTGTTCTTGCTCCTTAGAAGATAATATCTTGATTTTCTCTGACAGTTTTTAAATCCTTTCTCTTTGCCTTTGTTGTTGGGCAGGTTTACTATGATGACACTATTTATAATTTGTTTTTTATATTGGGCATGTCTGAGTTTTGTTATCATCATTGAAATTGTGTCTTAAAAACTATCGTCAGAAGATATTGATTAGATCTGTTATCTAGAAAATAGCTGTTATCTCTTCAAATATTGCATGGGTCTCATCTTTCTTTTCTTATTTTTCCTTTGGAGCTCTTGCAAGAGAGGACTTACGTGTGCGGCTTCTTGTCTATGGCTCTGTTGCCCTAAGGTCGCCGCTATTCCTCGCGTGTGTTTTATCTCCGGGCCTCTCCCACCCTCCACCTGATCTGTTTCCTTCTGAATTCTTCTCCGTCTCAGCAGCGTCTCTGCTCCTTCTGCTGCCCCTCTCCTCATATGGTTCTATTGTGTCTTAAATCTGCCTGCTGATTTTTTTATTTCAAATATATGTTTTAATCCCATACTCACATTTCATTGTTTTATACATTTTCTAGTGCTCTGCCTACTTCTCAACCTTATGTTTTAATTTTTGAATATATTATGATAAGCTATTTTAAAAATGGTATTTCTGTTTCCCCTTGACACCATGGGGGAATCTCCTGACTTTATACTTATTTTTATTAATATCTTGACCAAGTTTTCTAGCTGTTCCTGTTGGGACGGCTGAGCCAAATGACTTATTTCATCATTACTTGAAGTGAAACTCCCATATAGTCTTTTGTGCTATTTTGAATCTATGTTGTTAATTATCTATTTCTAAAACACAGCCCTAATTTTCATAGCTAATATAAGATCATCTCTGAAAATATTTACTATGGTAAATTACATTACTATGTCATGTAAACTACATGAATTATTTGAAAACAGTCTAAATAGTGACAGTCACATGGTCATCATATTTAGTGTACAGGAAAATACCATTGAGATCAAAAAGAGAGTATTAGGATAATTCAAATATTTTAATTAATAAAGTTTTAGTTTGGAAAACAGCAATAGCGTCTTTTAATGCAGAGTTTATTGTGTATGAAGTTCTGTATGGTGCATTCAATATTAATGGTCTTTACCATAACCTGTGGAGGCAGTAGCACTGGATTTTTGAAAAAAATAAAAGTAGTTACTTTTCAGTACACACAAACACATACACAGACAGTAGAGATTTTTTCAGTTATTACATGCAGCTTACATGATTATTGAGTAAGACTTATGCAGAATCTCCTAAATACCACATTTGTCATTTAAAATAAAATCTTCTCTTCCTGAATAGAATAAATGAAATAAAAATGAAAAATTGGGAATTAAAATTTTCACTGTTACTTTACATTTTAAAGATCTAACATGGAAAATGTTAGATTTATTGACTTCTATTTACTAAGACGTTCTTATGTTGAAATAGTCTGGTCTTTGCCATAGTAATTTCTTATATTTTGCTTCCACATTCAACATTTCAATGACCAAAATTCTACTTTCCTAACATTCCATTTCATCAAACTCAATAAGCAGCAATAAGAATATTGTATGATAAGAATTTCCTTAGAAATAATTTCCAAAAAATTAGAGTGCAAGAAAATGTTTCATGCTAATTGTGTTTTACACAATTAATTTTCATTAAAAATTGCTGCACACAAAAACTTAACTTCAATATTTATTAGCGTCATCTTTTTGTGACCCATTATAAGATAGGTATCAATAAGTTACAGAAATACAGATTAACAGAAAACCAGTCCAAATAATGTAAAATGGGACTTATAATGTTGGTTTTGTCTTGTGAAATGCCATTCATACTTTTCAATTTACCTGACTATCTTTTCAAGTATGGTATGTTTTTTTCCATTAAAGCATACTTACTGTGAGATCTTTCACCATTTGCTTCTCCAGATGTGATCAACACCCTTTCCACCCTACTCTGTCCTCAGAAGAACTTTCACGACTCCATTCACAGCTTCTTCACTCTGTGATCTGTCTGGGTGTGGCCGCCCAGGTGGGTATGGGAACATGAGAGACAAGACCGTCTAATATATATTCCACTCTCACCCTTTAGACTGGGTCTTGGATTGGCTTGCTTTTTCATAGAATGACACAACTTATGTTGGGCACCCTCTCCTAGAGTTCTTTTATCAGGCTCTATAACTGCTGTGTCTCTTTGTTACCTCTTTTTTAATTAATTTTTTAATTAAGTCCTAACTGTGTACAATTATGCAGGCTCTATAACTGCTATCTCTCTTTGCTATCTCTTTTTTTATTAATTTTTTATTAAATCCTAACTATGTACAATTATGAGGAACAAAGTCCTGATTCGAAATACAACGTAGAATGCTTACATCAAACTGATTAACGCAGCCATCATCTCGCTTACTTATTTGCTGCGGTAAGATATTTATACTGCACTCTTAGTAGTTCTGAAACGTACCTTTGCATTTTAAATAGGAGAGGTCCCGCCAAATACCCTCTCCCCGCTGGCCTCCACTTCCACTCCCCTCTCATTCCTCCCCTCTCCTTCTTTCTTGACTATAGTTGTGTTTTATCACTTGTATGAATGTGTAGGTGATGATATATTGGTTTCATAATAGTATTGAGTACATTGGATAGTTTTTTCCCCCATTCTTGAGATACATTACCACAAAGAATATGTTTCAGTTCCATCCATGTAAACATAAATGTTGTAAAGTTTCCATTAATTTATTATTATTTTTTTTTTTTTGAGACAGAATCTCACTATGGTCACCCTTGGTAGAGTGCTGTGGCATCATGGCTCACAGCAACCTCAAACTCTTGGGCTTAAGTGATTCTCTTGCCTCAGCCTCCTGAGTAGCTGGCACTACAGGCACCCGCCACAATGCCCTGCTATTTTTTTTTTAATTGTAGTTGTCGTTGTTTAGCAGGCTCAGGCTGGGCTACAACTCACCAGCCCCAGTGTATGTGGCTGCCGCCATAACCACTGAGCTACGGACGCTGAGCCAAACTCTATCCTTTTATGGCGGTGCAGTACTCCACGATGTACATATATCATAATTTGTTAATCCATTCATGGATTGATGGGCATTTGGGCTGCTTCACAACTTGCCAATTATGAATTGGGCTGCAATAAACATTCTGGAATGTCTCTTTGTTACATGTGGTAGAAAGTGGAGATTCCCCTTGTGACCTCAGTATCCCAGGTACTTCAGTGTCCCTCACTGGCCTTCTGTAACTCCATGCATATCTTTGTATATATTTGCTTTACCTCTTATCCACTTTTTGCAAATGCTATATATTTCTTCCCAGAACTCTGATAGTTACACTAACCTTCATTTGTTTTTTACACAAAAAGCAAAAAAGGATAATTTTAACTGCAAATCTGTGGGAAAATTAGATCATTAGATATCTCAGGAAAATGTGTTTCTGGGTCATTTTATTTCTTACATTTTAAGACATACTTTGGTCACAGTGAATAACGGTGGCAATGACACATTAGAATCATATTCTGATGAAAAATCCATTGTCTTTATAAACAACTTATGTTGTAGTAAGCAAAGAGATATCAGGAATATGAGAAGTTTGGAAATTCATTTTGAACCTTGAAACTATTACTATAGAGATATCAAATATATAAGTGAATGTAGAAAATTACAGTCACAAATAGCTAGTTTTTTTTCTTAATGAAGAAAATAAGACTCATAATCTACAACTATCAGATATTCACAATTTTAGAAGTCATATGAAGACTTGATTTCCAATTTGGGAGAAATGTCTCATGATGAGTAATTTTGAAGAAAAACTGGAATTGTGTTTTATAAAATGTCTTTTATTTTCGTGGCCTTTTAAAATTTAATATATTTCTTATCGTAGTGACATTACTTGCACGTTTATTATCTTGATATACTAAAGCTGAATATGAATGAGGCATTTTTGCATTATGGAGAGCAGTGTCAACAATGGGAGGAAAAGGCCAGACCACAGAGCAGTGGGAAAGGTGCTTATTGGGGTCTTAGGATTTGCAATTCAGGAGACACAGACTTGGCTAAAGGGCAAATTTGTGTATGTTCCTAAGACAGGAAGGGAGAAGTTTATTTTACAATGAGGCTAAAGGTAACTACACAGATTGTTTTGAAAACATATCATTGGTGGAGGCAGCTGACTTAGTAGTGGTGGCAGGAGAGAAATTCAGCTGTTTCCTGGATATTTTGTTCACGGTGGTTTGACCTAGTCCAAAGCTTCAAGGCAAGTGCCTGTGTTTGTTTTGTGTTTGTTTTTGTTTTTGTTTTTCCCTTTGCAAGGTTGCAGCTCCTGCAGGCAGTCCTTTCCATGGCTTCCCCACACCGTTTGTGAGCTCTGAATGCAGGTGACACCATCTAGGATATCACCTGTCACAAGAAACACAGTCCTTTTCTTCCTGTCTCCCTATTCCCACTTGGAGAGATGTTCTGTCACATCTTCTCTCATTTCCTAGCTGACATCTACCACATTATTATACTAAGTTCCATATTTAAATATTCAGACCCTAGATTTTCCTATTACAACTTGCATATTTGCAGGTTCAAATGCGATGGTCTTCTCTCAGAGAGCCTTAAGCACTTATGACTCTCCAGAATAAAATGACAGATGGATGCTTTTGTTTCCTATTCAGTTTATTAACTAAAATTCATCTCCTTTAGCATTCTTTATCAAGGCCAAATCATATTATCTTCTCTGTGAGAAATCAAATCACAGTTTATGAAAACCAGAAGTATAATGATAACTCAGAATTTTATCAGCCAATGATCCTTTAGATTAGGAATTACAGTTGAAGTTGGTAAAAAGAAGGGTAAAAATAATCTAAATTGAGAAACTGAGAGAAACCCTGGAGGAAAAATGGGCCAAATGACTCATGCACTAAGTCAACTGCTTCCCCATCTTGCTTCTTGGTTTTTGCCAAAAATCTGATATTTTTGTTATCCATAAAATACTTTTGCTAGGATATTTATCTTAATATGTAACTGGCTTAGACTATAAAACAAATAAAAATAAAAGAGACAAAAATGGTTGGCAATTTTTTTTTCAATATCCCTGTTTTGAAATCAATAAAATTTAGGCTCGGTGCCTGCAGCTTAACCGGCTAAGGTGCCAGCCACATACACCTGAGCTGGCGGGTTCGAATCCAGCCCGGGCCCACCAAACAACAATGATAGCTGCAATCAAAAAATAGCCAGGTGTTGTGGCGGACGCCTGTAGTCCCAGCTACTTGGGAGGCGGAGGCAAGAGACTTGCTTGAGCCCAGGAGTTGGAGGTTGCTATGAACTGTGATGCCATGGCACTCTATTCAGGGTGACAGCTTGAGGCTCTGTCTCAAAAACAATAAATAAAATGAAATAAAATAAAATAAAATTTGATCCATTTAATAAAACAATCACAATGAAATTCTCACAAATGAAAAGTAGGAATATGGACATGGATAGATTAGACAGATCCCTGTTCAATTATCTGCGTCAGTACAAATAAAATTTGTTCCCAAGTAACTTCTCCCAATAAACTTAGGGTGGCATTTACTTTTCACCTATAGCCTTTGGGTTAAACAAGTTTTTTAAAATTCCAAAGAAAGATGTGTATATAAATATGAAGTTACATCATTTAAATGTCTTTTTAAAAGCCCAGTGAAGTATGGATGGCTATACAGTAGCAGGGACAGTTTCATTATTCTGTGTGTGGGGAGGGGGGCACAACGTGCCCAGCTAGGAAACCACATTTCCCAGCCTCCTTTGCAGAGTCTGTCCAATGATATTTATGCAGAAATAATTAATCAACTCTTGTGGTGATCTTTTGTAAGACTAATTGAGTTCTCTAAGGTGCAGGTTCAGTTGGGGGAATCCTTTTTGGTTATTTTTTCCCTCTTCCTCTTTCTTGCTAGCTCAAATGTTGAAGAGATGGGTAGTGCCCAGCGCTCACTGAATTGGCGAGCACGTGCGGACAACACCTGGGTGGTGCTTTGGAAAACTAAACAAATTCTAGTTTGGGATCCTAGTCTCTGATATAGTGGTATTGTTATAGTTGTCTGAATCGCTCATCTCTGAAAGTCTCGTTGTACGAAAAGAAATGAAATAAATCATTTTATTAAAGTCATCGTTTTTCATTTGTGTTTCCAGAAGTCAAGTGCTGTTAAAATCATGACCCCAATACATTTCAATACATTGTATACATATTATGTTTGCTAATCCACAGATTAATCTGTTAGCTTTCTGGTGAATGGACAGCTTAAAAGACTAAATTTTTTGTTTTGCTTTTTGAGCAGGAAGACAGAGGTTTCAGATGGATATGGTTTATTTTTAAGGAATATTCCTTTTTGCTTTAGAAAATAAATATATGTTGACTAAATTTTGTGAACAAACATGGCAAAGAATAACACACAAAATATATTAATAAAACAAAAATGACAAAATCTTCATCACAGTTATGTAAATAGATACATTATATAAAATATTATGTAATACACAGAATAGTTTGGTAAAATTATGTACATATATATATGTATTTCTGTAAATACACAATGGATTTAAGTTTCCTGGCAACCAAAGCAAAAGAAAGAGATACTTTATGATTTAATTATGGAAAGGAGAATAAAAATAAGTTATTTAGGGAAGACATTTTTTTCTCCTAACTTTAAGTTTGAAGAGGAGGGATAATATGGTACTTTTCTTTAGTCACACATAAAATGGAAAAAAAAATTTGTGACATTCTTTCACTGTAAAGTCAAAACTGACTTGATTTGTTTATTTTATGTGTTAATTGCTTAAGGAATGCTATTAGTAAACTCATTGATACTACTCAAATAGTCAAAGCCTCTACCAGTCTTTCAATGTAATAATTTATGCTGCATTGAAAATTGTTACTTAACTATATTGCATCACCAATTATAACCTTGCATTGGTAAAGGTTAAAATGACAAGTTAGAGCACTTGTCAGAGATCACATGAAAATCTAATGTGGCCTTTAGGTGCATGATATTTTCTGATGAAACATTTAATTTCAAAAAAGTAGAAATTAAATAAAATAATTTAGATAATATTGACAAAAATTTAAAAAATGGTTTTATCCTATTACGATGACTTTGATCGTGTAACAACTGCATTGCAATGGATGAGATTATGGGACTGAATCAAATTTTAATGAAACTAAAATATATCTTCTGTAATGTCCTTTCTTTTAAATAAAATTTCCTATTAGCCCCTCAATTTTGAATGTTAAAGTACGTTTTGATGAATAAATCTTAGAAAACTAAATATGGGGTGGAAAAGTTTAGTTATGCTAATGATAAAATAATATAATAATACAATTTCATTCACTGTCTCCCAGAAGAGTATATGTCCCTCGATATAATATTGAGAATGTTGGCTGTTAACCATTTATATTGTGCAATCAGCTATAATAATGTGATATGTAATGAGATTCAAACGGGTATTTTCCTTTGATTTCACATCCAAAACCATTCCAGTCTTTATCTTTAGTAGTAAGTTATCCTTCATTCTGCAGATTATTCTAAAAATGTTGGTTTTTTACCTGAATAGAAAGAACAGTTTCCTTAGTAAAGTATCCAATGTATTCAATACTAATAGGAAACTAGTACATGATCAACTGCAAATCCACAGGAGACAGAAAAAAAACACAACTAAACTCAAGTTGGGGGAGGGGCAAGAGGGAGGAGGTGGGAGGAGCCTTAGAAAACTCTTACCTAATGTACAATGTAAGATTATACAGGACACCTCCTGGGTGTAAGGCGCAACTACAACTTGGACTTGAACAAAGGCAAACAGTGTATCCTAATCATTTGTACCCTCAAATTAATCTGAAATTTTATAAAAGATTGATTTTGCTTACATTTTTCTTATGCTCCCCTGTTCCCGTGACCTCATAACCATACTCTAATTGTAGACTTTACCATTCTGGAATCTGCCTATATTACACATCTTTCCATGGGTATTCATGTAAAAATAATTGAGATGTCACTTACTTCTAGGAACGTTTTCACAGCCTATCACCTTCTAATTTCTTTAAAAGTGACAGGAAAACATGTTCTTAACACAGCCTGACTTAACTAGTAAGGATCATTCCTCCTAATACTAGAAAGCTTTTCATTTTCTACAACTTAAAAAGAAATTATGTGCCTCTTAATGATTGCATTTCAACAAAAAGATACCTAATACATATTCCAATTACACAAATTCACTCTTAAGTAAGAGGCAATTATAATTGCTGGAATTAATTATCATCTAAGGTCTTGGGTCATTCATATGTATGAATAGGGAATGTCATTATAGATAACAATTTTTACTTATTTTTGATTTTCAGAAAATGGTAATTTTACATGAGTATCATAAAATACTTCGCAAGTTTAGTATCATATTGAGGTAACAGAAACTCTCAGAAACGTGAAATTTACTAAGTGTAGAATATAAATGTCTTAACACAATAACTAAGAAAATGAAAAGAAAAAAAAGACCATGTTGGCATACACCTGTAAAAGTAGAAAGGCCAAATGAAAAGGACTCTCCCAAACTACAAGTATGAGACACTGAAAATTTTCAGTGGAAAATCTATTGTTAACTTGAGAAATTATGAAATATTAAGGTGATTCCAGCTAGTTATGTAGAAAGACAACAAATCCTTAGTCCTTGGTTAAGAATTATATTCTAGTTATATGACGACATTATAGCACTCTAACCTGCACGGCTCACAGAAAGAAAGGAACAGAAGCAACAGTACTAACAGCAGATGATGAAATTTCAATACAAATGCTAGGATGTGCTTTTAAAATCTAGAGAAATGTAAACATATGTCACCAGAAGTTATATGGGATTTTAGTCAAATGATAAGATGGCAAAATAGCAATTCATGACACTTTCAGGCACAGGCATGCTCAAAAAATCAATAAAGCATTCAATCAAAGGTTACACAAATCTTCTACAGATTTAGAGCCAAAGAACTACAGAAACAAGAAATTAGCCAAAAATGGGAAGCACCTGTTCCTCAGTGGGTAGGGCACCAGTGCCATATACCAAGGGTGGCAGGTTTGAACCTGGCCCTGGCCCCTGAAACGGCAGTGATAACTGCAACAAAAAGTAGCCGGGCGTTGTGGCAGGTGCCTGTAGTCCCAGCTACTTAGGAGGATAAGGCAAGAGAATCACCTAAGCCCAGGAGCTGGAGGTTGCTGTGAGCTGTGATGCCACAGCACTCTACCAAGAGTAATAAAGTGACACTCTGTCTCAAAAAAAGAAAAGAAAAGAAATTAGTTGAAAATAATTTATCTTCCCCAAAATAGTGCAGAGATGCCAATCAAAGTTTGAGTGACACCTGTTATATTCAATACTGACCATAAGAAGGTAATTTTGCCATTGCTTTATCAATACAGGATTCACTGAGTGTCACAAGGATAAGAAAAATTCTTTGTCTGAGAAAAACTGCATATGTAAGTGATCATGCTTTTGATGAGGTATTTAGATGTATGAAAAAGCTGTGTTCCTTTGATTTTCTTCTTTTCTTTTCTTTTTTTTTTTGAGTCAGAGTCTCATTATATCAACCGTGGTAGAGTGCAATGGCATCACTGCTCACAGCAACCTCAAACTCTTGGGCTTAATTGATTCTCTTGCCTCAGCCTCCCAAGTAGGTGGGGCTACCGGCGCCCACCACGACACCCAGCTTCTTTTTTGTTGTTGTAGTTGTCATTGGTTAACAAGCCCAGGCCAGGTTCAAACCTGCCACCCTCCGTACCTGTGGCCAGCGCCTTAACCACTGTGCTATGGTGGCTGAGCCATGCTTTTCTTTTTTCATTTTTTAAATAGTTTTTTATTAAATCATAACTTTGTACTTTGATGTATTTATGGGGTTCAGAGTACTGCTTCAATATACAATGTGAAATGCTTACATTGAACTAAGTAACACATCCATCACAATTATACTGATTTCTTAATAGTTTTGAAATGTACCACTGTCTTTTTTCATTATGAATAATTTATGATGGTAGAATTAATTTATGATACTGACAATTTAATCACACAGGCACTGGCATTTGCTGTGCATCCTATTCATAATAAGTATTAATAAATTAAGTGATTTGGGAATAAAAAGTAAAAAGAAAAATACACACTATTACTTATGTACTATTCTCGCCAACAATATTTTACCTGAATTCTAAAAGTGAGCCAAAAAGAAGCAAAGCAGAGAAATCCAGAATGTTAGAGACAAGAGATTCTGCAGGACAACTGATTTGGCTTTAAAATAGTGTTACTGTCATAAAAAAAAAATGTGTGAGTGTATACAAATAAGGTATATGTGTATATGTGTGTGTGTGTATAGTACTTCTCTACATTTGATTAAAATTTTTTTAAAGTATGAAAATCAAATGTCATATGTGGATCAAGAAGAAAATAACAATGCAGGGGGTGTGTTTGACACAACTGGGGACATCTGAATATGATTCTTCTTTTGAATAGAAAGGAAAGCAGTGATTCCATAGTTCCTGCTCTCCCATTTCCAGCTGGAAGCCCCCAGGAAAGAACGGAAACAACTGAACAATCCCCTGGAAACATTCCATTGTCAGACAACAAACTAACAGCTTTTGCTAGCAAGAGAGTTCTTATCCATGAAATGCTTTAAGCAGTATCCATCTGGTTGTCTAGGTTTACTTACAATAAACAAATCTGCATTCTGAAGGTTGACAGGCATGATTTGTCTGAGAAATCTCACGTAGCTCAGGAGAGTTACACAGCTGAGCATAGATGGTTTTTCAGACTAAATGGCCCTCTTTCATAGATGTACCGAGAAATACAGAACTTGTGTAGAGACCTGGACTATCCTTCTAGCCCAGACCATGTGCGGTGTGGGGACAGGGAGCTGGAGAGTCTGGTTTGAGACCATCCCCCCTCCTTTCTGTCTTTGACCAGCTTTGCCTTCAAACCCGTTAGTAAATCATGATGCTGTAAAACTGTGTATCCTATTCGATTCTCTGTGTTATTTCCATAGTATAATTGATGTTATTTTTGAATAATATTACATTTATAGGTGTGATTTGGTAATAATATTTTATATAATGTCCTCCAACATTCTTCTAATCTTGATAACTGTGGCTGGTTAATCTTTCTTATTTCACACCATATTAATCTTTTTTTCATTTATTTATTGATTCGTAATTTCCCGGAGGAGTTTATCTGTTTTATCAGTATTTTGAAGGGAGTGGTTTTCTTTTTCATTTCAAAAGTACTATATAGGAAAATATGTAGATTATAGGTACTATATACAGTAAAAAGCATTTTGTATATAATCTATGTGATTTTGGTTTCTAAAGGGTTTTGTTTTGTCTAGTTTTTCTTCACCAATTTTTTATTAAATGGGTTTCTAACTTCAATAATCAAGGTATTTGGGGTAACTGTTTTATTATTTCTAGTTTTGTCGAATTATGGTTTAAAAGTCTATGCTTTTCAAACTTGAAATGTAATTTATGAAATTTTGCATGATCAATGCTCCCTAAGGAGGTACGTACACACACACATATACACAATAATATATAGCATACGCTATTCTTTTTAAACCTTTTTTTTTTGTAAAAATGTATTTCCAGGAGATGTCTCATGGAATCTTTACCTGAATCACTATATATATATCCCTGAAATTTTAGCCTATCTTTGTTTATCTTTGATGTCATCTATATCCTTCTTCTAGCCTCTCTCATCATGAGTTTTTGGTGAGATATCTACTACTCAATGCTACATTTTCCTCATCTGGTGTTTGAAGTTCATTGTCGTCAGTGGTATCTGCCCCTGAGGGCCAATACTGGAGGAACTGGGGGTCAGGAATTGGCCAGGTCACTCTCCAGCCTAAGTGCACCTGCTGGCCCCCAGCTGTACCCCAGCCTAGGAGAGGGAGGACTCGTCCAACCTGCTCACCATCTTTTCTTCTGCTCGGATTCAGGGAGTCCAGGCATATTCCAGAGGAGAACAGCATTCCCCTCCCCCGCTGACACACAAGCATCTTGTCTTCCAGCTCTCGTCTGGAGCTCTTTCATGCCTGAATCTGCCCACTTACTGGCAGAGGATGGTGAAATCTTGAGCAGGGACTGGAAGGAAATTCTTAGCCCTGAGACTTGTTGTCCATCCCTCTGACCCAGGAGAATGCAGAATAGCCGCGACCTCTCTACTCTACACGACGGTTTCACCTTAGGAGATGGAACAACAGTGGATGGACCGTACATGTGCCTGATCCCTGATGACGCTCTGGAGAAAACCGCGCCACCACCCTGAACTGGGCAGAGAGAGAAAGCTCAGAGGAGTAAACCTCAGTCTTCTCACCCACTCAGTTGCGTGGCCCTTTTGCTGAACACACACACACACACATACATATATATGCACATGCATACAGGGGTACAGTAGAACCTCCACAGGGCTCCGCCTCCCGTGCACATGTAAATAGATATGCACACGCGTACATAGGTACAGTAGAAACTCCACAGGGATCCGCCTCCCGTGCACACGTAAATAGATATGCACATGTGTACACAGGTACAGTAGAAACTCCACAGGGATCCGCCTCCTGTACACACACACACATATATATGCACATGTGCACACGGGTACAGCAGAACCTCCACAGGGCTCCGCCTCCCGTGCACATGTAAATAGATATGCACATGTGTACACAGGTACAGTAGAAGCTCCACAGTGCTCCGCCTCCCATGCACACGTAAATAGATATGCACATGTGTACACAGGTACAGTAGAACCTCCACAGGGCTCCGCCACCCGTACACACACACACATATATACGCACATGTGTACACAAGTACAGTAGAACCTCCACAGGGCTCCGCCTCCCGTGCACACGTAAATAGATATGCACACGTGTACATAGGTACAGTAGAAACTCCACAGGGATCCGCCTCCTGTACACACACACACATGTATGCACATGCGTACACGGGTACAGTAGAACCTCCGCAGTTCTCCGCCTCCCGTACACACGCCAATAGATATGCACATGTGTACACAGGTACAGTAGAAGCTCCACAGTGCTCCGCCTCCCATGCACACGTAAATAGATACGCACATGTGTACACAGGTACAGTAGAACCTCCACAGGGGACCGCCTCCCGTACACACACACACACACACACACACACACACATATGTATGCACATGCGTACACAGGTACAGCAGAACCTCCACAGTGCTCCGCCTCCCGTACACAAGCCCATAGATAAGCACATGCGTACACGGGTACAGTAGAACCTCTGCAGGGGACTGCCTCGCGTACACACACCCATAGATATACACATGCGTACACGACTACAGTAGAACCTCCTCAGTGCTCCGCCACCCATACACACACACAGATATATATGCACATGTGTACACGAGTACAATATAACCTCTGCAAGGGACTACCTCCCGTACACACACCCATAGATATGCACATGCATACACGGGTACAGTATAACCTCTGCAGGGGACGGCCTCCCTCCTTGGACCAACTGCTTAAGTACAATCTAATTTTTACAATCCAGACTTCCACTACGTGTACGTTTCAGGACAGCCTTGTGCCTTGTGTTGACCTTTGCATGCTGACCAGTTTGTCCCGGTCTCTTAGGTGGTCGACCTACAGAGGTTCTGCTATACACGTATGTACACACACATCCTAGTGACTAATACGTCATCACAATACCTTTCTTATACTTTCTCACACTTTTGATGACAGTTACCAAATGTTCTGATCCCAGCTACCTACTGTGTAAAATAATATCTCATTGTCCCTTCATTTATTTTCTTTTTATGGATAGCATTTTATGTTGTTTAAAATCACTTCTGATTTCAGGGAACTCTAGTATTTCCTATGCCTCCCCCTCCTTTTTTTGGCTGGTTTATTTAAATTTTGGTATTGTTAGTTTTAACCCTGGGAATACAAAAACTTATAGTGTTATATTTGTCTCAAAAGATTCCCCTATTTTCTTCATGTTTCATATAATAGTGGTGATTTTTTTGCCATGATGAAAATTGTGATCTTTTTTGTAATGACCTTTATTAGTCTTTGAAAATGACTTGTGATTTCCATCTTTTTACAAAGATCTTCTACCCTCCAATATTTCCTCATAATCGATACTTTCTGCTAGGTATTTTGTGGCATCTTTGGTTCATTTGCATAATTGATCTCTCTGGAATTTATTTCAGGAGAAGCTATAAACTTGTCATTTCTCATTATTTTGATCTAAATGTCTGCCTGATTATCACAATTATTGAATAATTCATCTTTTCCTTACAAATGACCATTTTCGGTGTTAATACTAAAACTTAATATTCAAATAAATACAACGTTGCACACCAAACTTCAGAACTTAATATTATTTAGTATAAAACCCCAGTGTAGTTCCATTCCCCCAGGTAATTTTTTTTAATTATTAGTTTAAACTTTATTGGGAGTAGATAATAGAATTATGTTGAAGGAGATTAATGAAAAGCAATCAAAGCCAACATTAAATACTCAGACCTAATAAAAAGTTATTAAAGAAGGTATTTCTGTGTTCTCACTTACATTCTCACTTTCAGCACATACTTACGAAATATCCATAAACTTCTTTAGAATTTTCTTTTACTAACAATGCTCTAGATTATTATTTCTTGAGTCTTACTTTTGTAATGTATATTCACTGTAAATTGTTATCTACCCATATCACATCTAGCAGAAGTTTTGATATGAAATCTATTTTGCTGAATTATGAGTGACGAGGTGTTTAATTGTTGATTTGTATAAATTTCCCCCATGTGCGTCATAGATGAGTGGCTCACACATGGAAGCCGAGCCTTCATAAGTTGTGGGAATTCTGTGGGCCATTCCTATACAAATCGACTTTATTCACCACCATCAAAGGAATGTGATTGCTACTTGCTTAGAGATGAAAGAATGTGATATCACATTCAAATTATCCTCTTCAGACAAATAAGGATTCTGAAGGCACACGAGACTGAGAAAATATATTGTTCATCAAGCCCGTTACATTGGCAACATCTGCCAATTAAAACACTATTTAAATTTAAGTGGAGGATCTGTCAAAGCGAAGGATGCATAAACATTTCTGTAAGGGAAATACAATCCGGTAATAAAAGTACATGTAATGAGGCTGTGGTCAGCAATGGCAAGCATCCCTGAAGGTCTGAGGTCACACTGCAAAAACCCAGCCTGTGTTTTTAAAGCGAGGGGATGATTTAGGCTAACATCATATCTACATGGTCATCAAGATTTTCTTCAAGCAAAATAAGTTAGAAGGGATTCCTTCCAAGTACGACTTTTGGATAATAATAAACAATGTATAATACACAATGTTGCCCATTGAACCAGTGGAGTCAGGCACTGAGTCAAGTATCCCAGCTCATGAGTCTCATATCTCTGGCCGCTGTTCTGAACTGTCTTCCATATTCTCTGACAAAGTGCGTGGTAAGGCACAAACCTGGGAAAGACAGCCCCAGAGATATCTCTCTTCCTCCCTATTCTCACCCTCACTCTGTTTTGAGGAAAAACTGCTAGTGACAATCTTGAAAAAGCAACAGAAACCAAGGAAGAGGATAACTTGAGTGCCACATTTTATATAACCTATGTTAAGAAGAAAGTTAATCTGTTTTTTTCTTGACAAAAATATGAAAGCTCATGCCTTTATTTTCTTCTAATTTTTTCCTTTAAAATGATTTTAGTAGTTTTTCAACCTACAAAGACCTGAATATAATCCTTGATTTTTTTTTAATAATCTTTCTCAAATTAAGTAACTGTATGATAGGTTTTGGCTACTTTTTCAAGAAATATGAGAATGTGTTTCTGGATAAGCCAATGATTTGCACACAGCCCAGCATCAGCCAGGGCAGACACACCTTCTCCCCGGGGGAGTAGCTTTCCTGTGAGCTGCCTGACTGCTCTTTCTCATTCCCCCTTTCCTGCTTTTGGTCTTTGACTGCCCTGTCAGCGAGACTGTAAAAGCAAATTGGTGTCTCACTCTTTTCTCTGCATTCCTCCTAGTCATTTCTTTTTACTGGGCCTATCTTTTGCTGACTTTCTTTTTTCATTATTCCACGGAGAGATTTCCTGTAGAAAGCTAAATAACTTCCTTCTCCTGCATTTCCCTGAGATATCATGTACTCTCATCCTCTATTTTCAAATGTTGGATATTAGTTGAGAGAAAAGAACGATGCAGAAACAAAGGCACATGCCTTAGGTTGCTGTTTTGCAGATCTTCAAATAAAGAGCAAAATGGGCCGCCGTGCCACATTTTAAGTAAGAAGAGACTCTAAGTAAATTGAGGGCCAAATTTTCTATAACCTGTGTTAAAGAACAACAATGTCATGGAACAATGATAGAATTTTTCTGATAATGTAGAATTCTTAGAATCGTGGATGTTCCAAATAGAGAAAATTTAGTTACCGTTTTGTCTGTTTTCAATAGAAAATATTGCACAGAACATGTTTTAGGGATTCACAGCAAGTTATCCCAGAAACACCAAGAAGAGTCATGGATTCATTCAACAAATATTCATTGAGCAGCAACCGTGGTCACCCGCTCCTCTACGACCCAGGTAACCAGCAGTGAGAGACACATAGAGTCCCGGCCTTGCAGGGCTTAGGCAGTAATACAAATTTAAAAGTTGAGAAATCAGTGTTATAAAGAAATACACAGAAGAAAATGGGATAGAGACAGAAGGCGGGTGGAGTGTTAGATGGGGGCTTTTATGACGCAGCATTTTTGGTTCAGATTTCTACAAGGCATCAGGCTCATTTAGGAAGAGGGCTCTTCATAATGAGAGAGATAGCCCAACTCCTGGATAGCTCTTCTCTGAAAAATTAATGTTTGTTCAGAAATGAAATATGTTTTCTCTTAAAATAAACAACAAATAGCTGTTAGCCTCCTGTGTTAACTAAAAAATCCTAGACAGTAATTTAACCGAGCTGGCATTCTTTCCAGGGAGTAGTGAATATGGAACACTCAGGACACAAGCAATATCCAACCAAACGTGTCTTCTAGCACATCTGGGAAGAGGCAGCCGGGTTCAAGTCAAGTCAGAAACTCGTTCACACCACGATGTAAGCGCAAGTAACGTTCCTGATTGGATGAAGTGAGCAAGGAAGGAAACCCTCCAATGTGTCACCCCAAGTTGGACGGACACGCACTTTCCCTCCGGTGAACCCTTACGGGGCATTCTAAGCTGTTTTCCAGGGAATACATTTGGCAGTTTGGGAAAGACTTGCCACAGTCGATTTTAGGACATATCACCCTTTCAGGATGGGCAGGTTGGTGGCAATCTGTGAAAAGCAGACATCTTGAGCAGCGTTCTTTCTCAGACTGTGTGTACACACACATCTGACTCTGCTGTCAGAGACTCTGCTGTCCCGTGACTTGAAGTGTCTCATCATACCAGTGTGTGGCACTTCTAGTTTGGGTGATCCGGAGGCAATTCTGAGACGTGTTTAGCTGCCGCCTTCTCTACAATAGTGTTGTCGCAGTGAGGACTGTCCCCACTATGCAGATGTCAAAACTAAAAATGGGTGAAGATAAGCAGATGCCACGTATTCAGCCCAGAATAAGGAGGAGCCAGGCAGCGGGCTGCCCTAGGACGAGTAGGCGCCACGTACCAGGTGTTCCCCAAGATGAGCAGGCGCCACGTAGGCTACATGCCCCATGACCATCAGATGCCAAGTAAGGGGCGTGCCTCAGGATGAGCAGGTGCCACGTACAGGGCGTGGCTCAGGAGGAACAGGTACCACATAGGCCACGTGCCCCAGGACGAGCAGGCACCACGTGCAGGGTGTGCCCTAGGACCAGCAAGCATCATGTGCAGGACGTGCCCCAGAAGGAACAGGCACTACTTAGGCCACATGCCCCAGAAC
>CAUYON010047793.1:0-17278 GCA_963573935.1 Arctocebus calabarensis
AAGCGATTCTCTTGCCTCAGCCTCCCGAGTAGCTGGGAATACAGGCGCCCGCCACAGCGCCCAGCTATTTTTTTGTTTTGCAGTTCAGCCGAGGCCGGGCTTGAACCCGCCACCTTCGGTATATGGGGCCGGCGCCCTACTTGCTAAGCCACAGGAGCTGCCCGGGTTACACACTTTTATTACCAGAATGCAGAAATAATTTAGCAAGGAGGATCATATACATTTTAAATTGATTTTTCTTTTCTTTTTATTTCTTTTTTTTTTTTTTTTTTGAGATAAAGTCTCACTCTGTCGTCCTAGGTAGAGTGCTCTGGCATCATCATAGCCCATAGCAACCTCAAACTCTTGGGCTTAAGCAAACCTCCTGCCTCAGCCTCCCGAGTAGCTGGGACTATGGGTGCCTGCCCCCAAACCTGGCTAGTTTTCCTATTTCGAATGGAGATGGAGTCTGGCTCTTGCTTAGGCTGTTTTCAAACTTTTGAGCTCAAGGGATCCACTTGCCTTGGCCTCTCAGAGTGCTGGGATTACAGACGGGAGTCACCATACCCAGACTCAAATTGATTTTTCAAACACCCAACACAAATTACCAATCACGTAATCAAGAAAAAAAATCAATAAATTTTATAAAATATAATGATCACCCAATTCCTGATGAGTAACGCTATGTATGTTATTAGTAACAACTTGTTTTTGATGTACAGTAGTTCAAAAACTTTTTACAGCACACTTTTGCTTCTTGTATCAATTATCTTCCTTTTAGTGCAGGAATTGACAATGCTTAGTCTTTCCCCTGAATCTCCTAAACCATTTCTAATCCCAGGATTTATCCATAAGTGCTAACTATCAGCTTGATAACTATTCCAGCCCTCTTATCATCTAAATGAAGTGTGCATTCTAAGAGCGCTTAATGTGGTGAGCAAAGGCTCTCTCTAACCCTTCTGTTAATTTTTTACTAACACAGAACATGTAAAATGTGTGTGTAACATGTTTTAAAGAGAACCAACAAAGTCAGCTGAGAGAGATAGGATGCTGAGGACCTTGGCGGACTGAAGGGGGGCAATCGTGGTGCACCAGGGTGCAAATACCATGAATGACAGGGCTAACTGCTCATAGTCATAGCCAAAAACAGAGGCCTCTGTGGCCCAGAGTCACAGAAAGGCTAAATTTGAGTGTGGGGTTTGCACAAAACAAAGAATTCTACTGAAACATTTGATGCAAAGAATACAGTGTAAAATCAGTAGAAAAAAGTGTGGAGTATCTCATTGCAGAGTATCATTTCATTCACTTTTGATGCCCTCCCCTGGGGAAGCTATGTACCACACTTTTAAGCACTTTTTCTAGGATGAGTTTGCAGACTTAATTGTCCGACCATTCCAGAAAAAGATTTTCAAGAGTGCTGTGCTTCCTACCCTGCCACAATTAAGCCCCTGATTCCTGCCTTAGACTTGGTGAATCTTTCCTTCACTCCCAGAATAAGGGGGTCAAGACTAGAAGTAGGCTTTATTTACTCCTTCCTTTTCATCCACATCCAAAAATACTTCCTCTTTCCAAAGGGCCTTGTGAGGAGGAAGTGTGACTGGCCAAGGCAGAAATCAGGGACTTTGGATATTCCTGGGGTCACTGACTCAATAGGACTCCTGTGTAAGATGAACTTTCCATTTGCTGAAAGCCTGAGAGCCACAGTGACTGGGTATGTATAGTCACTTACTCACTGGAGTTCTGCTTTGGCACCAAATCCACCTCTTGTTAGTGGAGCTGTGCTGAGAAGAAAGAAATACTAATCTTTCCTTCACCCCCAGAATAAGGGGGTCAAGACTAGAAGTAGGCTTTATTTACTCCTTCCTTTTCATCCACATCCAAACCTTGGCCAAAAATACACCACTCAGATCACAAAAGGCAAAGGAAAACAAGCCTAACAAAAATGACACCAAGGGAACCAGAGCCTCTTACATCTTAAATGGAGACAATAGTAGATGCCAGCTAAGATGGCCAGTCCTCAGGGTGCTAAATGGGCCAGTTTCTCAAGAAATAATAGTCTTTGTCATTCATTCCACATAGATTTATTGAGCACCTACTGAATACTAGAACTAGCACAGTAAAAAAAATATTATAAAGTCCAGCGCTTGCTTCGATGGTGCTTATTCTAATGTAGCTGCTTGGTAATGACAAAGAATCCAGAGAGAAAAGAGAGATTCCTACTCTAGAGTGTTCTTTTTAATACAAATGATTATTTTTATGTAGAACCCACAATTGTGAATGTACATTAAAGAATTTAACTCATTCACACGGGGAAAAAAGAGACATGAAGAAATTCTGCAAGAACTTTTGTTCAAGTTATCCCTAGCTCCTAAAGCAGGGCCCAGGAAAGCCGCTCTATTTCTCCCACTTGACCTGCATCTATTGCTACTGGTGTCCTTCTCGGAGCCTTGAGTTAAAGTAGGCGGCACTGTGTAAGGCCCAGAGAAGAAACAGAAGTGATCAGAAGGCCTTGTTTGGGGGATTAAGTGATTTGAACCCTGTGCTCCCTATGGATTTCCTGGAATATGAGATCACCTCAGGTATTGTTGTAGGGGTTCCTGTTTATTCCAGATACAAATGTTTTATTTTATCTTATTATATATTTTTTATTTATTTGTTTTTGAGACAGAATCTCACTCTGTGCTCTGGATAGAGTACTATGACATCATAGCTCACAGCAACCTCAAACTCTTGGGTTCAAAAGATCCTCCTGCCTTCACCTCCTAAGTAGTTGGCACTACAGGTGCCGACCCCCCGTGTCTGACTAGTCTATTTTTAGTAGAGATGAGGTCTTGCTCTTTCTTAGCAGGGTCTCAAGCTCCTGAGCTCAGGCAATTGGCCTGCCTTGGCCTCCCACAGTGCTGGGATTACAGGCATGAGTCACTGCACCCTGCACCAGATATAAATATTTTAATACACTAAAAATCGGTATTGGGTATGGATGCAGTCAAATGCCCCCAAGGAACAGGAAGGTATTAGGGTGGGCTATCTGGTCATTTGTGGTTGATGGCAGTAGGATCCAGAGGGTATCAAGGTACAGGAAAATGGTTGTCCATAGCATGCAGTGGTAAACAGCTAAATCAGATAGCTCTTAAAGTGTCCATAGCTGGGGTTTAAGGGACTCAGTTGCCACTGCCAAGGAACAGCCTAAATAAAGGTCACGGAATGGATAGTTGTTTCTATTGACATGGAATAAAGGAAAGAAGCAATGAGCTCACATTTAAAACATTTATTGATTCAAAGAATATATGAAATCTCAGCAGCATCCTATGACTGTTAAACGAAATCCTTATCTTCCCAATTGCAGAACAAAAATAGCTGAAAAGCAAATATACTTTATATTTCTGTGGGTTGTGAATTGCCATATCAAGCAACTTTAAACACTTAGGAGAAAACTTGTGAAAAAGTCACTCCAATTGGTAATGATGGAATTTCTAGAATTGGAATGAGATTCTCTAGGATGACTTCGAGGAGTAAAAGTAAGCCAGGTATAGAACTCATTGAACTTTTTGTATCAGATAATGTGACCTCTTTCCACTTTCTAAGAGGCTGTTCCTACCTTCCTTAAAGACTCAGAATCTTTCTGGCTGAAGGGAATTGTGTTTCAATGGAAAGCTAGTTAACCTCATCACATTGTTACGTATCCAAATCTATAAATAAATTAGAGCTCATTATATTCTGGGGGCAGGAGTAGGGGAGAGAAATTACAAAATCAAGATTTAGTAGAATATGACTAACTCAACAAAAGAATCAGAGCAATTTTCTAATTCATTTCAGCAAAAATCTGGGAAGTATGTCTGTACTTGTGAGAGCAAAGTGGAAAAAACCCATAATTTTGCATAGGGCTAACTTTATATCTGTGAGTGCCAGAATTCTGGGTTCAATGTGACTTCAACAGCTGGAAGTAATGATAATTGTTTGGTTGAGTGACTAAAATATGGTCTCAGGTGGCTTTTGCTAAATCAAATGGAGAAGGCAAAAGCATTTTGGCATAATGTCAGTAAAGGAATCCAAAGATGATCGGAAGATAAAATAGGTTAGAGTAAACTTAACATATGGGCTGACTTCTCCCCACCTCACTTTGACCCAGAGAGGGCTCTGAGGACAGAGCATTCATCAGTGCCATGATGGCTGTCCTGCTGAGAGCAGGGCCATCATGTCAGAGATTTTTTTCCTCGCAGTTTGTGGGTTAAAACTGCGGGAGGGAGAAGTTGCAGTTGAGATGAGTCCCTGATGGATAAAGGAAGCTCTTGGGGTGACAGAAGCCCAGTGGTCATACTCAGTCACCAAAAGCAAGATGAATGTGATCGCTGCGGCTGGCACCAGGTGCTGCACAGTAGCTGGCTGGCTAGTGTGGTCCTCAGGGCCATTCCTTGGTGGTGGGAAGATAACTTGTGGTTCCTGGGATAGGAACAGGCAGTGAGCCTGCTAAGGCTCTCCTTCATTCGTGTATCTGGGAGAGGACAGGTCAAGTGAACAGAAGTCTGCCTTGGACATGGTCATACTGGCAGCAACTCATTCACTCCTAGAGCCTTCTGAATGAGAGAGAAGGCTGGCAAAAGGGGTGGGGGAATTGCCATAGCAACCCACTAATGTTCTCTGGGCTCTATGGGCACTTTCAAGAATAACCATGCAAAGGAAAGGAAATACCTTGACAAGTCAAAAGATTAATTTTAATATTCCCGTGCCTGAGTCCTTGCAGGCTGGCCTACTTCAAGTTGCCACCAGTGGATTTTTAGCAATTGGGATGCTTGTGCCAGAAACTATTCAGGTGTCTCACATGCCACGTTGGATAGTGTCCTCACTGCCAGAAGGGTGGTCAGCAATCCAGTCCTGAAACCATACCTGCCTGCCTTCTTAGATGACTCTTGGTGTCAGTTGGGTTCTTGGGGACTCAGAGATAAAACTACAACCCATTTTTTTCTGAAGAGAAAATGGAGGAAGCAGGATTGTGCCTGAGCTGTTAGGCTTTAAAAAGTTCTGACAGGGCCAGGTGTAGTGGCTCATGCCTGTAATCCCAGCAGTCTGGAAGGCCAAGTTGGGAGGATCACTTGAGCTCAGGAGTTCAAGACCGGTCTGAGCAAGAGTGAGACCCAGTCTCTATTCAAAATAGAAAAACTAACCGGGCATGGTAGTGAGTGCCTGTATTCCCAGATACTCTGGAAGCTGAGGCAGGGGGATTGCTGGAGCCTAAGAGTTTGAGGTTCCTGTGAGCTATGAAGCCATGGCACTCTACCCAGGGTGGCAGAGAAAGACTCTGTCTCAAAAAAATAAAAATAAACAGCTCTGACAAAATCTCTGTTCATCCACCAAGGAGCTCCAGAGCAAGGACTTCATGCTAGAGAGGTCCTAAGCTGGGAAGAAAAGGAGAGAACTTTCGTACCTCAACCTTGCTCAGCCATAATGAGACCATCCTGAAAAGAGTGTGACCTTAGCTTAAAAGCTATTAGCTAACCCCTCACCTCAAACTGACTTACAATTAAAAAGGATCTCAGAATTTGAGTTCCACTTTTGCCACACACTGTTTGCAGGTAGTTCAGGTAGTTATATCAATATATTGTGGTGAGGCTCACATGCAGTTCCTAACAATAAACCCAGGATGTACTTTTCTTCCCCAGAAGATACGTATTTGTGTATACAACTTTTTCTTTCTTTCTTTCTTTTTTTTGAGACAGAGTCTTACTTTGTCGCCCTCGGTAGAGTGCTGTAGCGTCACAGCTCACAGCAACTTCCAACTCCTGGGTTTAGGTGATTCTCTTGCCTCAGCCTCTCTGCTTGGCCTCTTTACAACTTAAGGTCATTCCAAAGACTTTTCCAAGATCCAGAATGTCACACTTAACATAACTAATTTTAAATGATTGTATTATATCAAATAGAGAGCTTTAAAAGTACCTTAAACACGATTTGAATGGGCATTTTAAAAAATAACTCTTCTGGTAAATATGCATTTGGGGATATATGAACCAAAGATAGTTTTTAGTAGCACAAACTCTTTTCCTTTTTCTAGCGAAGAGACCAAAAACATGGGGTTGAAAATCATTTATAAGACAGTCTTCCTGTGGGCCTTTAGCATTCTCCATGACCTTCCAGCCTGAATGCAAAAGTTAGAGGACTTTATCACAGCAGCAGCCCGTGGAGCTATTTTTAGATATACAATATCGTGATCTAAAAGTAATAAAAATCAAACACAAACAGATGAAAGTGATAACCTTCTTAGAGAAATTCCTTTTGGGCTATATCCTGCCCTTATGCTATGAAGAATTCCCACAGAAATCAATAGGAGATTAAAATAAATATCAATGGCAGGATGCTGTCCAAATTATGAACGAAAAGCCTTAAACTTGACAGGTTGGTTGTTTTTCAGATGACTGGAGTTCAGGGTAGTCTTTTCTAGAGGGAAAACCAACATTTTGGCCATAGCTTAATCAGTGCACTATGTCTTACATAGCAGGGCCTTGTCTGCTGGAGGTATATCCATGCTTTGTTTTAAGACTGGTTTCTTCTCAGCATTGTGGGAGGCTGAGGCAGGTGGATTGCTTGAGATCAGGAGTTTGAGACCAGCCTGAACAAGAACAAGACCCCATGAAAATACTAGCCAGGAGTTGTGGTGGGCACCTGTCGTCCCAGCTACTTGGGAGGCTGAGCCTGGAGGATCACTTGAGCCTAGAGTTTAAGGTTGCTGTGAGCGATTATGATGTCACAGCATTCTACTTGGGGGCAACAAAATGACTGTCTCAGAAATAAAAAGTAAAGACTCTAGCTTTTTAAAGGAAGTTTTCTGAACAAGAGCCATGATTTTCATTAGTCAGTCAGTTTTCCACTCTACCTTTATTTTTAGTATAGAAAATAATACATAAAGTGAAAGAACCCCATTTCTAACACTCCTTACATAGTCCTATGATTAAAAAATTTTTTAAGAAATAAAATGTAATAATAATGTGTATCACAAATGAAGGATTCAAATGAAGGATTCAAAGGTAAGATTGGGTAGGAGTGACTTTGAAAAGTCATAGTACATAGAAAATGTTACCCCTGGTGGAAACGTGTACATATGAGTGTTTAGGTTGCCAAACTTACCATCCAGAACATTTGACTAGAGGTTTGTGTAAAAGTCAAACATTGCATTTCTTTTCTTTTTTTGGTTCTGAGACAGAGTCTCACTCAGTTGCCCTGGGTAAGTGCTGTGGTGTCATAGTTCACAGCAACCTCAAACTCATAGGCTCAAACCATCCTCCTGCCTCAGCCTCCTGAGTAGCTGGGACTACAGGTGCCTACCACCACACCTGCCTAGTTTTTGTATTTTTGAGTAGAGATAGGTTCTCGTTCTTGCTCAGGCTGGTCTTGAACTCCTGAGCTCAGTGATCTACCTGCCTCGGCCTCCTGGAGTGCTAAGATCATAGGTGTGAGCCCCTGTGCCTGCCTAGAAGGATGTGTTTTAGCAGAAGCAAAATTATATTATAGGTATAATAAGGTATTTGTCAAAATTGCAGTGACAATTTATACAAAGATGAGCATAGAGCAGAAGCCCCTTACTCTTTTTTGCTCACTCCTGTAACTCACTGTGGCCACCACACTGATAAGTGGCAGAGTAGTGGACACATAACGAGTGGCCAAGAAATATACACAGCTGGGTCACTGAGGCCTCATTTCAAAGGTACCGTGTCACTCACTTAATGCTAAGTAAGTGCCTGTGGTTTTCAAACTATTTGCTAAGACCTATGAGAAATTTAAAAATGATTGTAAAAATGCCTGTACCCTTAGGAGGACTATAATGTGATGGGCAGGTAAACTTGAATCTCACCAGATACGATTCTATGTGTGCTAGGTCATGTGTAAATCATACTAGAAGCATAATCAGAGATTTAAATAAGGTACCCCAGAAATATAAAGTGACGTCAAGTACTTTCCACTGGGAGACTAAAGAAGAACATAAGAAAGAAATGTAAGAAGAAGGGACCCATGTCCACAATGGTAAAAGAGTGGAACAGCAGTGGGGATACTTCCCAAGGTAATTCTTACTTAACTTGGAAATGAGAAAAAAGATTAGTGAGTCTTCTACTTCTAGCAGTGTTAGAAAATGTGTTTCTTTCACTTTACATTCTGTACACTTTCTTTCACTTCTAAGAGAAGTGATCAGACTGATGGGTTTTAACAATTAAAAGGAAAATACATCAAAAGGACTTCTTTTTATAAGTTGGAGACAAACCTGAGCAACAGCGAGACCCATCTCTAAAAACAGCTGGGCCTTGTGGTGGGCGCCTGTAGTCCCAGCTACTTGGAGGCTGAGGAAAGAGAATCACTTGAGCTCAAGAGTTTGAGGTTGCTGTGAGCTGTGATGCCACCACACTCTACAGAGGGTGACAAAGTAAGAAACAAACAAACAAAAACAAAAGGACTTCTTTTATGACTTTAAAGGACTTCTATATGAAGATAAGTGAAATAGTGAAATTAAAGTGAGAAGTCTAGTCCAGGGAGAAAAAATTGGTTGATTGAGATGGAAGCAAAAATATTTTTTCCCATGAAACCTAAAATCTTCTTCAGTAAAAACAGTAAAATAATAATGATAATAATTAAAGTACTAGTAGAAAAATTATAGTGTCTCTGCTTAAATTTAAAAGTTAAACACAGATTTAATATGTTATCATGAAAACTATTAAGAGAGCTCCAAAATAAATCAATATGCTTCCAAATTTACCTTGGGTTGAACTTGGCTTGATCAACATCATGTTTCCCATACTATGTAGAATGAAAACTGGGATCTAAAGCACGGTGATATTAGTTTCTTTTAATACTGGATTTAATAAATACTTTAAGGTTATGGAGGAAAGAAAATCTGAGATTTAAAACCTGTGAAATCCAAGGAACCTAAGAGTGAGTGAAATGTGAGGAAGAATTCAACATACAATTTTGAGCTTGTAGGATGTGTTCGCCGTGCTACCAGACAAAGAGGGTCTGGTCACCTGTCACTGTCCAACCAATACGCAGAGATGGGGTTTAGGTCCAACAAGCTTTGTTATCAGAAGGCCGGCGATTCTGTCGGCAAGAGTACCTTCTCAGTTCTGTCCGCCCTCAGTCACAATTCTTATAACTTTTGTAATGAAGCATAAGAAAACCAATCTTGAAAAAATTTTAGCTTTATCTGATAGGAAGTAACATCAAAGCAGTCTCCATCCTAACGATGCAAAATGTTTACACAACAGAAAGGTGGTTTCCACTTTAACAAAATAGCTAACCATCAGAGCAGCCTTTACCACTATCACAGCACCTGTCTCTGTGACTTCAGAGTCCCTTCCTCAGACGTCCTCATAATCATGGTGAAACCGTAATTAGATAATCACAGGGAGGGTAGGGAAGAACGAGGGCTGAGCACACCAAGTCAGCTGCACGGCTGCAGCTCAGCTTCTCAGACCCATCTTACAGGCCTCTTTTCTGGCTTCCAATGGATATTTTAGCCAATACATGACTAAATTAGTCAGTTTCCAAAACCCTTTGTTCAGTGTCTATATCAGAAACTTAACTAAATCTGTATTCCTTTTCTTTGATGATAAGAGGTAATGTTTACTGAACACTTACCACAGTCCAACTACCCTGTTAACTATGCTACACATTTTCTCATTTAATTTTCACAGCAACCCAGTGAGGCAGAAATTATTTTTAATTCTCTCTTAGTAATGAGAAAACTGAGAAGTGGCGTGTGCTTGTGGTCACACTGTTAATGTAAGTAGAGAGATCAGAGTGCACCCAGGACTCTGCAAACAATCTCCTTTTCCTGTGGGAATCACCTGGTGTCTAAATAAACAAACCAAGAACTCGGAAGATGGGCATGTCCTTGACACTGATATTAGCAGTCATGACTATATCTATTCTAGCTACAAAATGACACTTGAACCAGAGCTTTAGTGTTCTTAGTCCTGTCAATAAATGCTTCCTTTAAACACGAGGCATAATTGCCTGGCCATTTCTCCCTAATAAGTAAGTTAATCCCTGACAATGAGTTGTTGTCAGTATTCAAAAAGATTTTAGTAACTTTTCCAGGGAAATAATTAAATCTATTATATGGGATAGTGAAAGAGTTAAAAAAATGGATTAAAGGTATAGTACTAAGACGTATTTTCTTTTAAGTATTGTTTAATGTTTAACCTGTTGTTGGATTTTCCTTCCTTAAAAGGAGAATGCTCACTTCCTTAACTTATAAATTTAATTCTTGTTATAATCCACATAATAATCATTTTGGAAATCAAAAGAATATTCAAATACAGACTACCCCATTAAAATAGAGTCTGTTACCCAACCCTGTGATCCCAGCACTCCAGAAGGCCAAGATATGTGGATCCCTTGAGTTTAGGAGTTTGAGACCAGCCTGAGACCAACTTAACTCTTGACCAGACCTTGTCTCTGCTAAAAAATAGAAAAACTAGCTGGACGTGGGGGCAGGTGCCTATAGTCCCAGCTATTCAAGAGGCTAAGGCAGGGGGATCACTTAAGCCCAAGAATTTGAGGTTGCTGTCAGCTATGATGCCACAGCACTCTACCCAGGGTGACGGGGTGAGCCTCCGCCACACACACACACACACACACACACACACACACACACACACATGTATTGTCCTTTTTAACAGTGTTGCATTCTATTGAAGTTATATGGATAGAAATGCAACCTTCTTTCATTAAGTAACTGTATGTGTGCTTTCCATCCACTGGAGTGTGGCCCTGGAGGACTATGAACCAGCCCGGACAGTAATTTGTGTTGCCTGAGGATCTGGGGCCTAGAACAAAGGGAAACAGTAGGCTGGAAGCTAGGACATTTGAAAAGTGAGGTCCATAAAATCAGACAGTGCAAGCACAGGATGCCAAGCAAAGATTCTCTCCCAGTGTCTGTGAGCCACTGGAGAGCTGGGCCTGAGAGTCCCCTTGAGCACCAGACGGGAGGGAGGTTCTTTTATAGCTCAGATATAAGGGCTGGGAAAGAGATCAATTTTAGACACTTAAAGTCATTATATTAAACTTCCATTTTCTAAACTGGGTCTCTCAGCAGTGGACAACTCAGTGAATGGAATAATTTAACCATGAAAGAGTATCCCCCCAAGGAGATATTCCTTAAGGGCTAAAACAAGAAACTTTTTTTCTAAGGCAACAAAGCTAGAATTTATTAAAGTCTACCATGGATATTCTGCAAGCAAATCTAATATTAAGAGTATTAAAAGATTTTTTAAAGCAGCATCCATGGGGACTTTTATTCCTTACCTCACTTTGTCCCTAAATCCAAAATTCATACAAATTAGTGAAAGCTAACAAAAATGTTTGAATTGCTTTAAAATGGCACAACGTGAATTTGAAGTAGGAGAGATGGCCTGACACTTGCCTAAAGTAACATACTTGCTAATTGTAAGCTTGGCGGAAAAATTGTTCACGGGAATAAAAATATCTTAAGGAAATTCCTTTATGATGTAAAAATCCTCTGGGTAAAATACAGTGTGAGATTTTGCACCTAATGAATTATTATACGGTAAAACAAAATAGACTTCAGGATATAATAATAACAGCTCCCCTGTTTTAGGGCCCCACTGATGTCAGACACCGTGTTTTACTTGGCACACATTATGTGATCCACAAATTAACCCTCCGAGTAGCTGCTACTCCTCATTACACAAATGAAAATGAAAAAAACGGGTGAAGAAACAGCCATCAATGAGGTTAAGTGATTTGCCAGACCTGGGATTACAACCCATGTCTATCTGGCTCCGAAACTCCAATTTTTGAGCCCAGGATAGATATGGTTCTTAATTAGACCCTTTCTCATGTTAATTTCTCATTACATAAGCAAGGAAAATATATATTCCAGGGGTGCAGGGTAGCTTATCCGCACATGAATCACTTACCGAATTGATTAAGATAAAATGTACAGTTAAAAGGAAATTTTGTATCATTACCTTTGGATAATTCAAACTAAATCCTTTCAGGTATTTGAATTTTGATAGAAGGGTGGGTTTCCCTGAGGAGATAACAATACCTTTCTTCTCGTTCAGGTTCTGAACAAATCAAGAGCTAATGATACCGGAATTTCAGGTTCTTGGTCTCGGCGATTCGAAGAAGGAATCGATGGACCACAAGATTAGTAGTAAGTCAGGATTTATTTACAGGAAAGAAGAATTACCAGTAGAGGAAAAACCAAACCTCCAGGCAAAGAGGACCCAGGAGGGGAACAAACTCTCCTGCTCCCTCTCCGAGGTCTGCGTTGAGGGGAACAAGCTCTCCTGTTCCCTTTCTGAGGTCCAGCCAAGGTCTGCCTTAGAGGGGAACAAGCTCTCCTGTTCCCTCTCGGAGGTCCAGCCAAAGTCTGCCCGCTGAGCGCTCTGCTCTGGGGTTTATATAGTCCCAGGGAGTTGTTTTGCCAGAACTTCTTAGGGCGTGGGTGTTCATCAGTTACAGCCATCTGTCTAATGAAGACTGGGGCCCTGGAAACTGACATGATATTGACCAGTCAGATGTGCACCAGGAGGAGACAGCAAGGTGCCAGTGTCTTCCACACAGGTGTGTGGCCCTTCCGCAAGCTGGTTCCTCCATCCGCCACAGCATCAGCACTGCCAGAGCCAAGGCTGCGGTTGTAGGGCCGCTTTGTCCTGCATCACTAAGATGAAGAGTAAGAAGATGGAAGATCAAAATGTTGCCGTCATTTTTAGTTGATAAAGGCTAACTCTGAGAGCTAAAGGAGCTTCGTAATCATTTACCCATCCAGTCACTGGGTCACCAGGGGCAGGGGTGAGCCTGCCCAGGAGCAGCAGTGAAATCTGTTCCCAGAGCCATCAGCTCTCCAGAGGACAGTGGCATCCAGTTCTTTCTTTTGATGTTTGTCCAGCAGGTAAATTACCCCAGAGAATCGAGTACAGGGACAGAGAAAGGGCAGGTTTTACAGCAGTAGAACAGCCTCAGAGAGAGACATGCCCCACATTTCCTAGGAACATTCTCCTGCCCCTCTCTGGCTTAGCGTCTGAGCCTCCGGAGCTCAGCAGCGGAGCCGGGGTTGGTTCCCACACGCACATCGGAAGCTGTTCCTCACCCCTCTCAAGGATGACTCACTGCTCCCTAAGTGTCCTCTTGGAAAGTCTGGTGGGAAAGGCACATTTTGCCCCGAAAAGGCTCTGAAATGAGTCTTCTATACCCACGCAGGGCTTTTGTATTTAAGATTCAAAACTGACTGCAAATTCTCTTTCGCATCTCAAATTACATCCAAGCAGGCTCCCCAGTCTAACCTATCATCGACGGCACAGTGACAGTTAATGGCAATATCAAGAAACGTAATAAAATGTAAAAATGCTACAATGATAAAATGCCAGACAATTGCAGTACAAGTCCTCTTCTTCTGTCAATTTCACAGGAAAAATTATTAAAATGTATGTTTCTGACAATGTAAGTCAAAAGTGAGAAAAGGGAACACTTGTACCTTTGTATTCTGCTCTGTCTGTATTAGAGATTTTCTTAATCATCTGGATACACGAGAATTGGTACTATTTCTTCAGGACCTCATACATTTTATTACTTTATTTAATTAGTTTTTTCTTTTTTTAAGCCAGTTAAATTTAGCAATGGGGGTTGCACAAGGTATCTGATACATCTCTCTTTTCTCTTGTTAGAATCCAAAGTGTTCATGAGACACAACATTGTAACCACACTGTGCATGCATCAACTTTAAAAAAAAAGAGAAATCCTCAGATCCTAGGACGGTTTTCCCAGGTAAAAATTCCTGAAGCCATTATTTCATATGAGTTAAAAGACTTAGTTATTTCCAAGTGAAAGAAGATAAATTAACGATCTCTTTCTCTGACACAGATCACCTCAAATCTTAGCAGCTTGAAACAACAAACATACATATCTCACGCTTTCTGTGTCTTGGGAATCCAAGAGCACTTTTTTTTCTGGTGAGTTCTGGGTCAGGGCCTCTCAGGAGGTTACGTCTAGCTGCTGTCCAGAGCTTTCAACTGAGGGCTCAAAGATTCATCCCCCAACTTACTCACGTGGTAGGCAGCCTATGATGCATCACCTCTAGAGAAAGAGCGCAACTTCTCCCCAGGGAAGCTCCCGAAGGCTGCCTGAGTGTCCTCAAGACATGGGTGTGGACTTCCTCTGAGCAGTTAGCAAGAGAGTGACAGAGTGTCATCACACCATCCTTTCTGTCCTGGCTTCTAAATCACACATTTCCTTTGTCATATTCTATTTGTCATGAAGGAGACACTAAGTCCAGTAACACTCTCAATGGAGAATCTTACAAAGGGTTTAAATGCCCAGAGGCAAGGACTGTTAGGCCATCTTGGGGATTGGCTTACAAAAAAAGATGATGGCAAAAAAAATTTAATTTTTATTCTCACCAGGATGCCATGGTAGATTAGTACAAATTAAGTGGAATCTACGATTTATTTGCTTAAACTTAATGCAGGAAAGTCTTCAGTAGAAGTTTAGTTCAGTTCACCTGTCGTCTCTGGGAGGAACACCCACAATGTATAGCTTCTTCATTTCCATGTCCTTCTTACATTCTGCCACTTCAGTGCTGTGTGGGCACGAGCCCTGTCTGGTCATACAGCTATCGTGTGTCTTGTAGAAAGGTATTTTTAATCCTGTGCCATGGAGGCTCATACCACTGCCTCTTATTATAGGATTGCTTACACCTAAGAAACAGGCTTTTTAGGGATGGTTTTTAATCTTGTCCTCATATTTTTTTCAACCAGAAAAACATTTGCAACTTAACCCTGAGATGAAACTAGCATACATGTGGCTGGGTGTGGTGGCTCACTCTTATAGTCTCAGCACTCTGGAAGGCTGAGGCAGGAGGATTCCTTGAACTCAGCGGTTCCATACCAGGCTGGGCAAAAGTGAGACCCTTTCTCTACTAAAAGTAGAAAAACTAGCTGAGTGTGGTGCTGAGGACCTTTAGTTCCAGCTACTCAGGAGGCTGAAGGAGGAGGATCGCTTGAGCCCAGGAGTTTGAGGTTGCCATGAGCTATGACGATGTCATGGCACTCTACTCAGAGAGACAGCATGAGAGTCTGTCTCCAAAACAAAAGAAACTGGTATGGATACTTCTGAAGTCGGTGCTCCCTGGGTTATGTATGGTGAGGCTCCAAATCTCTTCCATGTGCCTGTTGGGACACTGTGTTCTCTGTGCTTGTGGGTTTCATGAGTTTCTCAGTCAGTAGTCAGAGTCCCTCATAGTAAAAGAAACCAATGAAAGCCCTCCCTGCAATAACCATCTCACCTTGCAACAGTTTTTCTCTGAGTAGTTTCTAGCTGAGTCTGTGAACAAACCTCATAGGTTCACAATCCTTTTCTCAGCCCAGAGTAGAGAGAACAATTGGGTGCAGTTAGTTGCTGATCCATGGCTTCCTGTCAAAGCCTGGTGCTGACAATCTAAAGAGAGGATGTGGGAAGTGCTCCACAGCCCACTTAAGACTCAGTGGCCTTGTAGTTCAAATGCAACTTTATCAAGGTCTGTAAATGTGCAGAAAATCTCCAGTTCCCTTTATAACTTAATTCTTGCCTCAGTTGCCCTTGACCCCTAAGACCTCGCAGCCACCAACATCTGTCACAGTTTTCACTGTCCTCAGAACATATGCACGTGTATTTCAGGGTCAAGAAGCAACAAGCTCTGAGCTGCCTGTGCCGCAGGCGTCTTTGTCAAGGGCCTTCCAGACGTCCTTCCACAGCAAGTTGCCTTCTCATAGAGAAGTGCACTCGTAATCCGCATTCACCGGCCAAACCCAGATTCAAATGCCCTGTGCCCTGCGTCTTTAAGGTGCTGGCCTGTGCTACAACATTTAAAACCTGGTTCGTCACGAGCCATCACAAACCTCCAGTCTGCAGCAAAACACGGTGGAGATGCCAAATTACAGGTCTCCCCATGTATCCCAGTAGTTTTGCTTTTTGCATCTCATTTCTCAGTGTCTTCAGGCAAACACACCATGTGTTAGTGTCTTCAAGGTTGTTCCTTAAAATTGCACAGTGACGGGGACATGCCTGCAGAAAGCAGTTGTGACGGTGCCCTTTCTGCCCCGAGGCTGGGCCCCAAAGAGATGAATGTTGAGAGAGCTCAGCGAGTGAGCCTGATTTATCTCCCCAGATTCATCAACCAGATAGACCCTTGGCTTAGGTTGTGTTTGGTTTAGCAAAGGGGCAGAAATAAGGTAGAGGCAGGCTCCATGAATGGCACGTGCCCCCTAGGAAGAAAACATGAGGAGTGAGAAGAAATCTTTCTCCTTAACTGCAAAGCTGGGAAGTTCTTTTAGGCTTCGAACAAAGACAGAGCAAAGCGCCTTTCCCTGGCGGAATGTCCGCCATCCCTGAGAGGGTGTAGCTGTGGCTTTGGACACTGCAATATTCCCACATGGAAGCAGGGGGCAAGATGAACACATGGCCAGGGAAGAATCTTTATGCTGAGAAATCTACTATTCCCCCCCCCCCCACTGGCCCTTTCTCATTCACTTTTCCTGCAACATCTTTTTTTTTTTTATTTATACATGTATTTTATTATTCTTCATTACATTACCGCACCCCAGTGGTAAGATGGAATTTATTTACAGAAAAAAATACAGAAAACACTAAAGCTCCTGGTAGAGGGAGAGAATTCTAGAGGGAGAGAGAAGCTCTCTCCGTTTCTCACCTGGTCTTTCCCCATCTCCTTCTTTAGGCCTTTAGTCTCAGGGTATATATAGGTGTATGGGTTCCTTGGCCAGGAAATGAATGAATACAGTCCCTTCCACCAGGGGCAAGGTGAATGAAGTCCCTGGTGGAAGGGACTGTATTCATTTCTTGTGAAATTCACAAGAAATTGACCTAGGCATAGGAAATGGGGGTTCCACATTTAGTCCTAAGTGTGAAGTGAAGGAGACCCCAAAGCACAGGTGTCTCCTCGGCAGTTGTCCATTTTGGCTATTGGAGCCTCTGGTGGGGGTTGGAGGTCCCCCTCCTTGCCTGTCATCCAGCCCACTGGCTCTTCAGCTGGTTGCTGCAGCACCGACACTGCCAAGGAGGAGGCAGCAGGTCTGCCAGCCCCGCTGAGCTGGCTAGGGCGCCAATTGTCCTGCATCAATTCTCCCTCTCTGAGCAGAAACTCCACCTACTGTTAGGGAAAAGGGGCAAAGACTCGATCTAACTGCTTCCTGCTGAATCAGGCGATGATAGAAGGGGGCAGTTAGGGTTTCTCCGGAGGGAGAGTGATACAGGGGTTCATGGACTGGAACCATCTTTATTGTGTGTGGCTTGATGACATTTC
>CAUYON010047794.1:0-19447 GCA_963573935.1 Arctocebus calabarensis
AGAGTATCAATGTCTTTATATAGTGATCAAGAAAATGCCATGAAGGCTATCTGTAACAGTACGATTAAAACATTTCTGAATGTATATGAATCGTGCCCTATGATTGCACCAATGTACAGAATTATGATTCAATAAAATTATTTAAAAAAATATCTCCTTGTGATGTCTCCATCTTCTCATTCAGCTCTCTGCTCAAATTCCACCCACTGGAAAAGGCCTTCCCTACTCACACAGTGTAATATCCTCTTCTCCCCAACCACCCTTGTTCCCTTTATTTTTCCTCATAGCCTTTAGCATCTCTGAAGTCATATTGTTTGTTGATAATACTTTATACTAGAATAGAAGGAGAGACGCAGTAAATATCTCTTGAGTGGTTGTATCTGTGAATGAACAAAGGAATCGAAGCAGAATCAGCAGTAAAACTGATGCTGAACTTGAACTGACAGAGCTTGTTTTAGGATTAATCCCAAAGTTTAGTGTCAGACTAATTAGGATTAGAATAATAATTGTTAACAAATATTAACTCACACTTATAGAAGAACATTTGCAGGCTCCATTTGCTTTTACAGAAGTTTTGCTTCTCGAGTATGTTTGCAATTTCCTTACTTTCACTCCTACTTTCTCTTATGCTAGAGACAGCTTGAAATCTATAATAAATCTTATTTCAGCTCTCCCTTTTCCATCTGGTTCATATGACTTTGATGACTCCTTGAAGGTTCCACAGATACATCCTTATGAGTCCCTAACTCTTTGAAACATATACAATCTTTTACTGTCTGTTTGGTTGGGTTACTTCTTGGCAATTATCATGCTTTCTTTTTCATTTTCTGCTCTTTGTCACTGACCACTGTGTTTGGGGGCTCCACAACACATTCTAACCAAATTTATAATCTATTTAGTATATAAATTAGGTAATTCATATGTAAATTGAAAATTCCAATTTATTAGTCAATGTGAACTTTAGTATTTCTATCAGAGTTAGTCATGATAAATTGCATTATGGTCTTTCCTGATCTAATCTATTTTGCTTTCTTGTGCCACTTTTATTAAGAGCATTTCAAATAGGAAGAAGAAACATCTCCTAAGTAACCTCCAGGAATTAAATTTTCTGCTTTCATTCCTATATTGGCAAATACGCAGACATTCACACTGTTAGAGTCTTCATGAGACAAACATAGTGGTGGTTATAGGTCTGAGCCCAAACAGTTTCTTCTTTTCACTGTGTCCATAAAAACAAAATGATGTGCAAAGAAATGATTGTACACACATTTTCTGACCAGAGATAAAGCAATTGGAATCAATGGCTGCAGAGATAAAATCAACATTGAAAAATGAAACTGGAGAAGATCAAAACAAGGCTATGTTTCCATAAATATAAATAATCCGGGCCTTGGAAGAAGGGAACACAGCACATGGCTTGATGAAACATTTCCAGTACAGTGTTTTTTATATTGTTATCATTACTTAATTTATGCGATAAAAATGTATTGCTTGCCAGGTATAATCAAGATTTGCTAAATGTTTGTAAACTGAATTTGGTCAGTCATTCTGATAGAAGTTTTAAGAAACATTAACTGCAGTCTGTTTTCTTTCTTCTAATTCACAACTCTAAATATGGGCCTGTCAATTCATCTTTGGTATATTTTCCTGTTGTTCTTTTCACTTACCATTTTACATGTGGCTGGTTAATTACAAGTTGACATGATAATGAAAATTAAACAAATAATAATTAAAGGGGCATAACAAATGACCCACATCATTTGGGCTTTGTAAAGAGGGTAATTGAGACATGAATCTGAGAACTGCTGCTACAAGTCATACCTCTGGAGGAGTAAATATCTATGTTCTAATCAGATGTGGTCTTAATAGGAAAAACCATACACGAAATACCTATGTGTAGGCAGGTCAAATGTCATGCCTCCGAAATTAATCCTGTACTAAATCCACATATCAAACTTCATGAACTTTAAGGGAAGTTGGGAAAGACAATTTTAGAAACTGGCTGTGGGTGGAAAATTTACGATGCAGTGTGAAATAAAGCACTTTCTATACCTGAGCAACACAAAAGGCCAAATTTACTGTCGTCAATTACTTTTATACAACAGTAGGGTCAGCCTTTGCCCCCAATTACTCATGTGCAGAAACAGAACTGGTGGCAAGAAAATCAACACATCTTCAGAGGCTGCAAAAGAATCCCGGAAGTGGACTGAGCCGGTCCCACTGGTCTCTCCCTCCTCCACCCTGGGCGCTGGGAAAGCTCTAAGACCCTAAAGAACCTACAGTGATTTTGAAACTCCAACTCTTATAGAATGATTTAAATCTGGTTCCTTTATCACATACAGTAAGGCACAGTCTAGAGAGAAGCTATAGCATACTTAGAGTATCTCATAGATCTTTTTCCTTTTACCAATGACTGAAGCAGAACAGGAGGGCTGCAGCTCTTCAATTAATTAACTCTGTGCTGAGGGGAAAGATTTCACCCACAATTCAACAGGACTTAGCCCTTATGTGTGGGACATGTCAATGCCACCAAAGTAAACAAGACAAAAGATAGAGCCACAGACCTGACAAGCCAGGGGTCCAGCCTTTCCTCCTCTCCCACAGCCTGTTTTCTGCCTACGTGTTAAGGAGTATGGGCCTAGACCATGGGATATTGGTTGCATCTTCTAATCTCTAGGTCACTAACTTTCAACAGTACTCCAGCATTTAAAGTGCCCTTGGTCTTTAATTCAATTAAGGGATTTCTGAATTTATTAGCGTTATATAATTAGGAGACTAGTAAAGTTTTATTAGAATAAAGGGTTATGACACTAAAGATTTGAAAATCATTGCAGAGGTGGAAGTTCAAGTTTTTCTTTTATCCTCACTTACACTCTGGAATCCTATTTAACAAATGCATGAAATATAGTTCTAAGGAAACAATGAGGCCAGACTATATGGAAGTGTTGCTTTTGGTAGGTGGAATTATGACTCGAACTTGAATACAACCTTTTTGGAAGAGCTTGTTTCTGTTTTTCTTTGCAGAGCTCTCTTCACTTACTCCCATGTGAGAAGTGTAGATGTGGCTGGGGGGTAAGCAGGACTTATAATGAGTAAGAGTTGTCAACCAGGATAGGGATGAAGGCAGGAGACATAAAGGGGGTACTTTGAACTACAGAAGATGAAGTCTCCCTTATCTTCTTCCACAACTTTTTCTTCCTGCTCTTAGAGTGGAAGCCAAGAGTCAAACCACAAGCATATCTACAGGAGAGGAGAAAGGTTTTTATATTCCTTTATTCTTGACCACTATATGATGTAGGTAAAAAAAAAAAATGTTCTTGAGGCTCTCTGATGGTTTAGCCCAAGATAGGAATTGTATCTTGGTGCTCTGCTTTGTGGATATATATATACACATACATATATATATATATATCATACATTATATGATATGATTATTTTACATTTTGAAATATGTAAAAATAAAAGAGATATATAAAAGAAAAAATATACACACACACGTATTTGTCTAGAATATTTTGGGCGTTTTGTAGGAATTAGACCTTGATGCTCTGCTTAATGGATATATATATATATATACACACATGATATATGATATATGATATATATTTGAGACATGTAAAAATAAAAAAGATACATAAAGGAAAAATATACACACACATATTTATCTAGAGTATTTTGGGGGTTATATCTCATGAGTAGCAGCATAGGTTGAGATTCAACTTGCCATTTCTTGACATTAAGAGATCTTTCTTTACAAAAGACTTGATTTATATAATAGGATAGTTTAAGAATCAGTCATTAGGAATTTTCAAAAGAGGATTATACTCTTTTGAAATACCTGAGAATGGGTAGAGACTTCTCCAAGGGACTAACTCAAGATAACGGTCCTCAGCAAATACACATTTCAGGAAGGTTCTTTAAACCACAGATAAGTCCTGGCTTGGGGCCCGTAGCACATACACCAAGGGTGGTGGGTTCAAACCCTCCCAGGCTAGCTAAACAAGTGCAACAAAAAAATAGCCAGGCATTGTGGCTGGTGCCTATAGTCCCAGATACTTGGGAGACTGAAGCAAGAGAATTGCTAAAGGCCGAGAGTTGGAGGTTGCTGTGAACTGTGACGCCATGACACCCTACCAAAGATGACATAGTGAGACAGTCTCAAAAATAAATAAATAAATAAAACCAAAAAACTACAGGTAAGTACAAATTTTGTCCAGTATATTAGTAAGGACATATGTTGATGTGTTGTAATAAGAACAAAATGATAATAAATAAGATGGTTTATTCCTCTCTTACGCAGAATTTGGGGAGTAGGTTCAGGACTGGTAGAGCTTCACATCCTCATCAAGAGGAACCCAGTTCTTTCCACCTGTTATCCTTCCAAACTCACCATGTAATTTATCTGTCATATTTCAAGATCAATGTAGATCCTGTGATCATGAAAATATCCTAATTAATAGCAAGAAAAGAAGTGATTACATGATACAGAAGTTACACACATCGCTTAGACTGTATTGACCAGATGTTAGTTATATAAACATGCCTGCCTGCAAGAAAGGTTGGAGAACAGAATTCTGAGTGAGGTCTAGGGTCGGTGACTAAATAAAAGTTCTATTGCTTAAAAGAAGAAGAGAACACACACTGGAGAGGAACCGAAAGTCTCTACCACAGACAGTGAACACTCACATACAGAGATAGACCAAGGAAACCATCCTCTTATTTCCAAAGGGCTAATTATATTTCTCTTTCTTTTCCATATATTTGTTTTGCTCTCTCTACTTATTATTTCTTCTCATTATATATTCTCAAATTCCTTAAATTCATGATACTACTATTTCATTTTTTTCTTGGTTTTGTTTAATCTCGAATTTCCAGAAATGGATATAATTATAAAATGGCACTTTATTCCAAATAGAAAAAACCACATTTAAATTTCCCTGAGTAGAAATTAAGGTATATTGGCCAGCGCCGGTGGGTCAAAGGAGTAGGGTGCCAGCCCCATATGCCAGAGGTGGTGGGTTCAAACCCAGCCCCAGCCAAAAAAAAAAAAAAAAAAGAAAGAAAGAAATTAAGGTTCATTAAAACACCTAATTTACCTTAATTTCTGCTCAGTGTTTGTAAAAATGTCCTTACATTGATTCTTTTTTATAAACATTTCTTTGTATCTATATAAACTATTGCATTCTAAGAAAGAATGAAAGATAAAAGGAGCATCTTTTTTTTCAAATCCTGTGTATAGCCAATAAATATTAGGCACAAAAAAGATTAGAACACTTTGAGATCGCTATACATCTAAGTTGTGCATAGGAGAGAAACTTCAGTCCACCTCTGGGTGCATTTACTTTTTACTGAGCATTGCAAATACATTGTATTGTAAATGATAGGTATATAGAAAATGTCCCTGATATTGTGTAGTTTCTAATAAGTCTAGTGGGAAATAAATAAGTCTGCTATTATAAAGGATGACTAGTCCATGAAGAATACTATGGGTAGTAACAGGTTGTAGGGAGAATATTATACTGACTACTTTAGACAGCTTTCTCAGTTATATCCTCTTGAAGAAAAGATACTTAAGCTAATCTTGAATGATCATAAGTCAGTAGCCATGTAATGGGGTGATGGAGGAAGAACATTGAAAACAGAAGATAAAGTGAGAAACCAAAGATCTTCATAAGTGAAAACTTTTCTTTCCTTCAAACCCCAATCAGGATTTTATTATTCTTGCCCTGTTAGCAGCCATTTGAGGCATTCCAAGCTTTGCTTTCATGCTACAGAGAATGTTGATGAACTAGAAAAAATAGATGCAGTAAACATTAAGGTTAGTGACAAGAGCTAAAGAGTTACATAAGCAGAGAGAGGACATTTCTGGGATAACAAATAAAATAGGCAACTAGAATCTTGCAGAGCGTATGGAAAGAGAAAACAATTATCAAAATTTCTTTTAAAATTAGAAATAAACTGAAAAAAATTAAAGTGAAATTTAACAATTTAACAAATGTTGTTGTTGTTTTAGGTAAACAAAACAGGCTTTAAAACAAACAAATAAAAAAAGTGACGTCCTGGGGCTAATGGGTGTGGTCCAATGACAGTATCACAAACCACAGATGAGAAGCTGAGCTTGTACAATGTACAGGATGAGACAGTGGCCATCCTCCTCAGCACACATGGCAGAGTTTTACTAGCAACCTTTAAAGGTGAACTGAAAGTAGTTTAAGAATTTTTATGTGTTTAATAAGTTGCTGCATACCAAATGTATATGGTTCCAGTTCCTTCTCATGGTGTTAAAAACTATCCATCTTTTCCTGTCTTTACCATTCTGAGTCACAAAACATTTCTAAATGTTACTATACCTGGAGTGGGTGGATACCCAATATCAGGTTGTATCAGTCAAGATTCTAGTGTCTGCAAGTAAAATTCCCATTGCAGAATTTTATTTTAAAGTGAACACTTCACTACTGGTGTGACATCAATCACATTATTAATAAGGTATCTTCATGAAGTCAGGCTGCCATAACAGCACATCATTGCCTGGTGACTTAAACAACAGAAATTTGTTGTCTTTCCGTTTTGGAGGCAGGAAGTCCATGATCAGGGTAAAGCATGGCCAGATTATGGTGAGGGTTCTCTTCCTGCCTTCCTTGTCACAGCGCTGGTTTACCAAACAATAATGTCATTGACTGCACCATGAGAAACAGGTACATACTGCCACCAGGGTGGCATGGTATAAATGTTTGTCACCTCATGGCCACCTGATAGATGGGCAGCACAGCTCCAACTATCACACCACCATTCCATACAGGAAGAAGGAGAAAGAAAAAAACTCCAAGAGGACCTGCTTATTTCCTCAGGAGGTCAAGTTTCTCCATAGCCTCCCAGAAAATTAATTACCTCTCAATGCTGGGTCAACTAGTCACTGTACCTGGAAGAGGGACTGGAAGACAGGGCATGCAGTTCTCTCCCTTCTAACTGGGTATGGGATTTGAGAAAGGAATTAGGAGTGGCTGATGGGTAAGTCACCTGTGGCAGGAAGAGCTTTTTTTTTTTTTTTTTTTTTGAGACAGAGCCTCAAGCTGTCACCCTGGGTAGAGTACTATGGCATCACAGCTCACAGCAACCTCCAATTCCTGGGCTCAAGTGAGTCTCCTGCCTCCGCCTCCCAAGTAGCTGGGACTACAGGCTCCCACCACAACGCCTGGCCATTTTTAGGTTGCAGCCACCATTGTTGTTTGGCGGGCCCGGGCTGGATTCGAACCCGCCAGCTCAGGTGTACATGGCTGGCACCTTAGCCCATTGAGCCACAGGCGCCAAGCCAAGGAAGAGCTTTAAGACAGTTTTGGTTTACACACACCTTCTCCCAGTGCTATGGTCAAACTCTAACATAAGCACTGCTGTGAAGGGGTTTTCACAGATTTAACTAAGGACCAAGATCAAGTCAACTGTTGACTTTAACGAGGGAAAATTACCTAGGTGAGTCTGATCTAGTCACAGAGCCCTTCAAGAACAGATCCAGATGTCAGTGATAGAGAAGTCAAGAAGCATTCAAGGCACTCTTGCTGGCTTGAAAATGGAAGAGGTCACATGCTAAGGATGTGGCAACAACTAGGAGTTTCTGGTGGCCCCAAGCTGCCAGCAATGGAGGAGACGGGGACCTCCAGCCTACAGCCTCCAGGTACTGGATTCTTCAAATAAGAGTAAGCTCAGAAGAGGTTTCCATGCTGTGCTGGACTTCTGACCAATAAAACTATGAGCTAATAAATGGGTATTGTTCCAAAGCCACTGAGTTAATGGTTATTTGTACACAGCATTGGAAAACTAACACAGCATCAACATTGCCAATCATATTTCCTGATTTTACTGTTAAAATATTTTAACGAAAAGTGATTTAGGTAAATAATGAATTATGTGTGGTGGGAGGTTAGAAATACTTTTTGAAAAGAGATGATTTATTAAAGTTTTGGGCTTAATGGAAAGAGATGGAAGCAAGGAGGGGTGGTGAGTTTTGACTCCAGTCTTTATGCTTGAACAATTCAGGCCTTAAACTTGAAAGATATTGTTTACATAGAGGTAAATAAAATATTTTCTAGTATTAAGGAAGGTTATAAAAATAATTCAAAGGATGATAAAATTGAAATTGTTTATAAAGCAATCACACTATCATCTGACCCAAGGGAAACTCAGACATACAATTAAGATATAAACTTGGCTTTGTTGTGGTTTTACTACAAAAGGGCTTACTCTAAGCTGCCTTTAGCTCAAGAGACATCTCTACAAATGAAATCTGCTTATATTTCAAATAAAAATAGCTTCAATTAAGCTATAATATCTTCCCCAAAGTCATAACTGATTACATGACAAATATTTATTTGATCAAAATACAATAAACCCTCCATAGTTGACCACCTTACCTACCTTGACCACCACCTTAAATTGACCTAATTTTCATAAACTGGACATCACCACACAAACATATCAGTATAGCAGGCTTTGCTCCTTATGTTGACCAACTCCATGTTGAGCAGTTTGTGACAGTCCCTTGGGTGGTTAACTTACAGAGATTTTCCCATACAGGTAAACATCACCTTTCTACTAAATAATGAATGAGAAAACAGTTGTTAGCCACAAAGATAAACATGTATCTATATCAATTTCAGATACTTTGCTCAATATGGGAACCTTTGACACTTATTCAGAAATGAAGCATCACTGCTTCATTCCACAGGAACAACAACACTAACCCTATAACACCTGGATCATCCTTCCCCTACACTGGAAAAAAGAACATAAACCAGGTGTGTCCATGATCCAAATCCTGGAACCTTATAGAGGACATGTCATTTGTCAGGATGACACTGTGATGCTTTGAGGAAAGTGTGAACCCTAAATATCATCTAGCACATTAGAATTCTGGAAGAGAAAAGTAAAAATCACCCTGTCACTTGGTGGAACTGAAAGACAGAAAAATTAAACTTCTTCGTGATTAATGTTAGTACCTCTGGCTTGCACTCTGTCACCTACTTCTGGGTAATCTGGGTTTGCATCTTGGGCAGAAAGGAGCAGTTAAGAATGCATCAAGGCAGAAACAGAACCAGCTTTTAAAGTAAGATTGCTCTAACTCTTCGAAGGACCTCCCCTTTCACATACATCATGTTCCTTTCTGAGGCTGGCTCAGATCGGCGAGTATAATTAGGCTGAATCTCTGGTGGCAAGGCAGGTGGCAGCTGAATGGCTAGAAAATTACACACTTTACTTCTATGCTGCCAGAAGCTCCTGTTTTCCTGTTTCAGATTTTGTTCTTTGAAAAAAGTTTTTCCAAAGAACGAATTTAAGTAGAGCTAAATTTGAAATCTTTACAAAACAGCTAATGTTATAGGAAGCCAAAAACTACTAGGTGTTGTTAAATATAACCAGTAAGTTAAAAAATATAATAGAAATGCCAATCTGACAACTTAAGGAGGAAAAGCATTAATATCAATTATACATAGATTATTTCAAGTTCATATGAAAGTCTAATAATATTTACTTCTTGCATAAGTTGAGGATAAGATCTTGATCCTTAAACCCCTAAGTAAACATGCTTATTTTCATCTGGAGACCTTTAAGAATTAGCCAAAATTATGAATGTTCTCTACAAGAAAAATGCATATGTGTACATTTATGGTGGAGTATCAGAATGTACAGAATTATAAAAAGGTTGGTTTTAAATCTTTCTCAATTAGAATTCTGTTCATTACAGATTAAGGATACATAAATATTAAAGAACAATCCTTTCCTTCAAAAACGTTATACCACAAGCTTGTCAAATGTTCAAATGTGACAGTCCCTTTCTCAGAAGTAGTACCGGGGGTTGGTCAAGGTGAACTATGAGATAAATTAAGAAAAGACTTCTTTTAAAGCCAATTTTAAATTAAAAAGTGGTTGACAAAGACCTGTAAATTATTCTTTAAAAAGGGGATAGAGGGGAGAGGGTTAGACAGGGCTTTAATGAAAGAAGCAAGAAAGTAGAGAATGATTATTTAGATGGAGTCAAGTGAAAAGACGAAGTATATATAAAGATATTCAGAAGGATGCTGTAAAAGCTTGCCAAAGTCAGGGAAGGATTCTGCTGCAAAGGGCAACAGATGGACACATGGAAACTATAAACAGTAAGGACCATTTTCAAAGTGGTGTCAAAAGAAAAAGAAAAGCCAAGGAGTTAGAAGAAATGAAGTTGATGGAAAGGAACGTTTATCATTTGACTAAAGAAATGAAGAAACACATGGCATGAAATTTTAAAAATGACAAAACTGAGAAACAGTAAAATAAAATGAATGTCAGAAGTTTGAGGATATGACAGATTAGTAACTATCATGACAATTTTCACAAATGAAGTAAGTATACTATTTGACTTGAAAGAACAAGATACAGACGTGACCGGATGTGGCAGGTGGAGAGCCCTTTACGATTGCTCTTACACAGCAGGACATGTTATCTGAATATCTGCTTTCAGAAGGGCCCTATAACACTCATGGGATAGCATTAGGGCTCTCAATTCATTCCCAAACAGTAATCTTTGTATTATACCAACGGAAGCATCTCTATTTCCCTGAACGTCTTAACTTCTCTTCTCAGTCTATGAGCTGTTTCTGGCTGGAGTCAGTTTCAGGGGTCTACGATCTCTCTCAAATCTGTGTCTCCAGCTTTTGTCTGTCTCTTAACATTCATCCCTATGTTTGCAATTGCCTCCTGAATGGCATAATGGGGACATACTGAAAAAAAAAAATCAAGCCTAAATTGTTTGCTCCTTTATTATTAGTGAAAGGAACAGATAAGTTCTATTATCTGGTTCCTTCTGTCTTGTTAGACATATCTATGTGCTAGTTTTCAAAGCTAAAATATTTATAATTGTCACTTCTTATTTTCTCCTTTTGTAATATGAAATGGGTCCTAGAATCTCATTAATTTTTACTTTAGAAGTATATTTGAAATCTATTGTCTTTTCTTAATCACCATTGTAGCTTAGTTTATTGATCTATTTATTTTTTTGAGACAGAATTTCACTATGTCTCCCTTGGCAGAGTGCTGTGGCATTACAGCTCACAGCAACCTCAAACTCTTGGGCTGGAGCGATTCTCTTGCCTCAGCCACCCAAGTAGCTGGGACTATAGGTACCCACCACAACGTCTAGTTATCTTTAGAGACGAGGTCTGATCTGCTCAGACTGGTCTCGAACCTGTGAGCTCAGGCAATCCACTCACCTCGGCCGCTCAGAGTACTGGGATTACCGGCGCAAGCCTCCACACCTGGGTAGTTTAAACACTCATCACTGACCCAATCCATCTAATAACCTCCCGTCTGGCTTCCTGCTGACTCTTCTGCAGACCACCCTATTCAGTGTTCCAGTATCTATTCCCAAGGCCACATACATACAACACAGTAAGTTATAGAACTCATTTGCTTAGAAGACTCATGGCTTCCATTTCCCTACAAGAAGACTAGATTCTTAGTCCGAGTAAGGAAAATCCTTTAGAATCACATGTAACTCATCTCTCCAGCCGCAACTTGCTCTCCTCCTGCTTCGGTTTCACAGCCAAACTCAATTTCTCCAAACGCAATTAATCATGCACTTCTCCAGCCTGACCAGAAAAATCCTACTGGCTCTTTACAAACATCATATATTATTTCTTGGACGCCTCGGCCTACCTAAACACAGCTATGAACTCCATCTTTCCACTTCTAATACATTCTTCTGCATTAAAATAACCCCGTTTATATATCTGCTACTCTCCTGATGCTTTGAGTGACTAGAGACAAATATGATGACATGTTCACCTCTTCTTTTAATACAGTGTTTGGTGTGTCTTATTTTTAAAAATATATTTTATAATTTACTACAAATGTAATTTCAGACTTCTATTTCAACCTATATTTCTCTAAAGTACATTGATGGGTTTCTTTAATATACAGAATAGTCCCCTGTAGCTGGGGAAAAAAAATTGTCAAAATTTTTGGGAAGGAATTTTTTTTTCAGGTGCTTAAAATTAGCTAGGAGAAAACTTGGAAGCAGATATAATGCTTCGCCTTATTACTTTCAGTCTTGATATAGCATGACATGAATTTAAAAGTTCAAATCTTTACAATCAAATGAATGATTACCAAAATCTAAGGATCACATGCGGAAAATGAAGTTCGTTAATGTTTTCTTCTAATAATTAAACTAAGAAGGCAAAACAGTAGATATATAGCTATAAAGACACATTTTCAGGCTAGGTGCAGTGATTCATGCCTTTAGTCCCAGTGACTTAGAAGGCTAAGGTAAGAGGACAGTTCAAGCCCAAGAGTTTGGGATTGCTGTGAGCTACAGTGTCACAGCATTCTACTGAGGGCAATAGAACGAGACTCTGTCTCAAAAAAAAAAAAAGACATTCTCTGGCGAGAAAAAAATAATTGATCATAACCTAGTCAACATTGCTGATGTAACTGAACAAAGAACATGTAATTCAAAAGAAAGATTCTTCAGTTTATAAGCATACAGAAAAGTCATTGTCACTGAGGCAAACATCCACAGTGGCAATTAAAACACTGACAGGCAAGCACTGACACAGAGCTGATCTGGCTGGACTGTTTCTGTTGGGAGCTGGACACACTTGCTCTCAAAGATGGATGGATTATAAATATTGAGTTCATTTCACTAATATTTCTTATTTCAATTACATTGTTACAAATCCAAAGTCATTTGTCTGTATAAGCATATGGGTAAGTCAGTTAAAAAAAAAAAGGTCTTTCTAATAGTTATATTTCTCATTTCAAATTAATAAAGTGTGTCTTGCTTTATTTTGTGGTCTTTTATGATAAGATGTTTGTGTGACTCAACACTCCAGCATCATGACTTTGGAGCGTAAGATTGAGTTTCTAACTTTACAATACTGAGTGCCAGATTCACTATTTATCTCTAGGACATACCCTTTCGAATTACGCGCTTTCTCCCAGCACAATTTCTCCAATAAAAAGAGGGAAATTTAGAGCAATTAGTACTGGTCTTAGAAAAAAATCTCCTAAAAATGATGATAATCGAGAATTATAAAAACAAAAACTTTAGACAAAAGTCAAAAGATCCATCAAAAATAAAGAATAAGTATTGGGGGTGAGGGGAATATGCCTCTGGATCCCGAAGTGTGAAGATAAGAAGGGAAAAGAAGCAAAGGCAGTGGTGAACTCCAAAAGGATAAGCAATGAGACGATAAAGTTAGAATTAGAATTAAAGACAGGACTTTAGCAGACTAGAAACCAGTCTGCTGAGAGTCAAGAAAAAAGCAAGAGAAAGAAAAGTAAAGGCAAAAACACATCGTAACCCATAAATGCATTAATGTGCACAGTTACGATTTAATTTAAAAAAAAGGAAGGAAAAATTATATATAAGCTTATAATGCGCAAGGAAATGTAACACAGTGCAATTCACACCCACAGAAACAGGAGAACTTTCGAGTTTTGCTCTCTGTCCTGTGGCAAACCATTCCTGTCATGTGACTGTAAAATTGACTATAAGCAGGAAATTTCAGAAAAGCAGCAGCCAATCAATGAAAGCAAAACAGCTATGCAATTCTTGTTTCCCATACAATCAACTACAAGAGGAAAAGAGCAAAGTTTGGGTGTCAGTACGAGAAAGCTGCATCCAATGTAGACACCGAGATTAGGCTCTTTCTACTTTCTCTCCTACAACAAAATCAAGATTATCATGGGGTACTTTGTGCTCAAGTACAGATTTTACCATCAGTTATGGGCAGATGAGGGAAGTCTCTCAAACCCAATTTTATAAAGTTAATAAGCTTTTATTTTATTATAAATACACGTGGATTCCCTACACATAGAGAGAAAATGTTCGCTATTTTTGAAATGGAAATTTGAACAGTAAGAAGATCAGTAATACAAACTTGGCAAAGATAATCTAAACCACTGCGGTTTATCAGGATTTATCTAATCTTTAGTACTTAGAACACTTTATATTATAATTTAAATAGAGAACTGGGATAAGCCTAAGCAGTTATTTGTTCTCTAGTGGTTCAGTAATTTAAATTTTTTTAAGTCAAACTGAAAATTATACACAAAGCTATTGAAACGGTAATCCATCACTGGCACAGAACCAGGTAACCAAACAGGTCTTTTCTGTCTTTTATTTCTGCACAGAGAGTAAAATTCTAAGACCTTTCAACTCTTATGGGATTAGCCAAACATGAACAGTAAGCTTTCTAAAATTTGATGAAACCCCTGTTAAAGCAAGTCTTTATGTTCTAACACATTATAGCAGTCAAGCTCAAGCTTTGGGGTAAAATACTTAATGTTGAGCAGAGTCAGTATTTTTATTTATTTGTGCAGGGAGTTGAAGCAGGGAGAATGTAAGAGAATGAAATGCATAACAAATAAAAATTATATTTATTTAAATTCTTACAAATACTAATCAATTAATTGCACATTCAATGTTAAAAATATATGTAGGGGAAATTGGAAGCAATATTTCAAAGTATGACTTATTCGATTAACTATTCCACTCTACAGAAAGGAATTGCTTTTAGACAACCTCTCTAGTAAAAATCACACACATACACACAAACTGACCTCACAATAGTGCAAATAATTTCACAGATTTAGAATCCTATGATGCAAGAATCACTATGTCTATCTTGTCTTTGAAGCCTGTCTCATGATAATATTTTATTCTCTATATGTCAGGCTTACCAGTTTTCATTCATTTCTACATTATTAATATTATTTAACATTTTGTTAACATTGTATTTATTCCAGGTATAAAGTTGAATTTCTATTTCTTTAATGCAAGGTAATTTAAAATTTCTAAAGTCATTCAAATGCCTTATATTTTTTCTTTTTTCTCTTCAAGTAGTAATTTCACTTCAAGTTGTTGAATTATAGAGATATAACTTTGTGTTTTATGTCACCCATGTTGGTTAATGGCAGCCTATCAAAGGTTTACAAAACATAATGCAATTATAATTTTCAGAGGTCAAAATTCTTCCTAAAAATTTAAAAAATTCATAAAAAATGTATGGTTTATTAAAACTAATGGTGTACCACAATCTGCATGTGGAATTCTATCATACATAGTACCCAACTCTTGCCTCTTGCCCTCTTCCTCACTGATTTCATAACATATGAAATACTGATAAAGATATAGAGCAAGTGAAGCTTTCCTGCATTGCTGGTGGGATTGTGAAATACTACAACAATTTTGGGAAACTCTTTAGCACTTCCTTATACAGTTACTCATGCATCTATACTAAGACCCAGTAAATCCATGTACTTATATTTACTTAAGAAAATTGAAAATATACTGCCAAAGACTTATTAAAAATTGTTTATAAAGCTTTCTTTATAATATCTAAAAAGTGAAACACAACCTCAATATTCATCATCAGGTAAATGAATAAACTAAATGTAGTATAGTCATAAAGTGGAACACTACTCCACAATAAAAAGGTTAAACTATTAATACAAACTGAATCTCGAAAAACCTACATTGGGTGAAAGAAGCCCGATATAAGTGTGCATACCATGTAATTCTATTTATTTGCACAATAGAATAATCCATAGATAGAAATCATAACAATGGTTATCTTTGAGGAAAGAGATTGAAAAGGTCCAGGCAACTTTTTGGGGTGCTGGAAATGAATAGGGTGTAGGTTATTTGGTTGCATACATTTTTCAAAATTCATCAAACTGTAGATTTGAGATCTGTTCATCTCACAGGACATAAAGTATAAAAAATTTTTTAAATCTCTGACACAAGAGAAGCAGCAAGGAAGATGAGAGGGCCTAGTGAAATTGCAGGGAAAGCTTTAAATAGAAGGAGAGAAAGTAAGGATCCTGTCTCAGGAACACTTTCCAAATGAATACAGTAGAACCTCAGTAGTTGACCACCTCCCTACACTGACCACCTCCTTAAGTCACATACAAATCGGGAAGGGGTCAATCCCACTATGATTTGTTTTAGAATCTTCAGAGATCCAGTTTAACCAGATGTGTGACAATAGCTTCGGGGGGTCAGTTCCAGAACCGCCCCCCCCATTTTGGTATGCAACTGTATAAGTTGATCTAATTTTTATAGACCACATATGAACCACATGTACGTATCAGTACAGTAGTCCTAGTTCCCTGTGTTGACCACTTCTGTATATTTACCAATTTGTAACAGTTCCTTGGGTAATTAACTTATAGAGATTCTACTGTGTAATCATAAACTCATAGAATCTGCATGTGAAACTCTACCATGCATATCTTCCAACTCTTGCCTCTTTAAGTCTTATTACTTCCTAGCACCTGCCTCTCTAGAAATTAGTTCTGCCCTATGGTTCTTAAAGATTATAACTAGTCCTTTCTCCATATGATAACATTTAAAATATATACTAAAAACTGTTATGCCTTCCCATTTTAGTCTTCTCTCAGCCAAGCTCAATAGTTCCATCATTTACTTCATTTAATCTATATCCAATATGACATCCAAGGCCCTCCTCCTCACTGATCCCTCTCCATTGGACAGATCTCCAAGTGTCAAATGTGGAGGGTTATGCTATTATTAATCAATCTAGCATTACATTAGCATTTGTTGAAGTCATGACACTTTTCCAAACAAACTGTTAGTAAGCCATATTTCTCCTATCCTAAATATGTACAATAGATCAAAATCATAGGATGTTAAAGACAGAAGGCACCTCAAAAATTGTCAAACACAACATATTCATTCTAATCCCAAGGAAATTGAAATCTGGATATTGACCTACCCAAAGCTTCCGGCAAATTTTAGGCAGAATCAAATTAATATCCTGTTCTTATTCCCCGAACTACAACTTCTATTATTGCCTTAGGTCTCTGAAGTCCAAAAGTATTTTAGATATCTAAGGTATGAATTAAGATATAAACTGGAACTTTATATTGTAAAATATTAACAGAAAACACACATTCAGAAACCAAATTACTTGATAAATGTCTGATCTTCATTATTATCATTATAACAATATACTACAAGATCTTGCTTAGTTGTGTAGGCTGGAGAGTCATTAGAGACAAAATGTTCATTTTTTTTCTAGCAGTGTGCTAAATATCTTAATTCACAATTTGATTTAATTCTCTAATTGCCTTAATGGGCAGATACAATTTTATCTTTATTAGATAAATTGGAGAAAATGGAGCCTTCAAAAGAATTAAGCAAACTTCTTAAGATGGTATAATAAGTGGCAGAATCAGGGCTTGGACTGTTCTGACCATAGCCATTTATAAGGTCTGACAATTAAGTTTGCAACCTTGCCACTGTGAGTGTATGTTGGCAGCACTCTATGAACAACTTGGTAAGCTTTCATGACCTTGGTCCATGAGTGTGTCACAGCTGTGTTCATGTGGACGTATGGAGTTGTCTTGCTGAGAGGAGTTCATTATTGTTATTTCATATTTTTTGTGCACTGTTGCAAGAATGTCAGTACTCAAATTACAGCAACAAACATTATATTTCTTGTTAAACTTAGCACAAGTGGAAGTGAAATCAGGGACATGTTAGTCCAAGTGAATGGGGATAATGCCATGAAGAAAACAGCAGTGTGGAAATAGATTAAATGTTTTTCTGAGGGGAAAGAAAGCATTACTAATGAAGAGAGGCCAGAGTAGGCAATAATGAGTAGAACTGATGAGCACTTTGCAAAAATTAGTTGAATTTTATGTCCAAATTGTTGGCTGACTGTAAGCATAGCAGACCAAGTAAACACTGATAGAGAAACAGGAAAATCTTAACTGAAAAATCTTGGTAACAACTTGTGGCTCTTGCATCACAACAATGCATAAGCTCCATAAGGGAATTTTTAACCAGTAAACAAATAACTGTACTGGAACACCCTCCCTTATCATCCAATCTAGCCCCAATGACTTTCTTCTTTACCTGAAGATAAAGGAAATATTGATGATTCCAAACTAGCTGGAAGATTCTAAAATAGATGGAAGATATTCTGATGACAATTCAGGACACCAAGAATAATATGACAACAGCTATGATGGCTATTCCAGAAAAAGAGTTCCAAAGATGCTCTGAGGGGTGAACTAGGCACTGGCATCAGGACATAGATTCCTAAGGGGAGTACTTGGGAGGTGATTCATTGCTGAGATATGTAACACTTTTTCTAGGATGAGTTCATGAACTTAATTGTCAGACCTCGTAACACCAAAGTATAAATCACAACCATACTTTCAACCACATAAAAACCGTATTCTTGTTCTATTGCTTGAGAAGAAGTGTTACCATTTTTCTATACAATATTGTAGCAGACAAATTTCTAGGTAATATCTAGATTTTTTAGAATTTTTATTAGTATTAGAATTAAGTAGCTGCCATACGACCACTCTATTTGTCATTATTGTGGATACAGAGATTGGCAAATTTTATAAATCTTAACAGACCTTTTCTCAGTCTTCTTCAAGAACACTATAAACCCTTCAAAGGTCAAGACAGTATTCCCAACATTTAACATAGTTCCTATGATCTAAGGGATCCAAAATTATTCTGAGATCATTAAATATGTACATTTTTACTGTGCATTAAGTTATCACACCAATTAAATACATCTCTAACCTCCAGAGCTATCAAATATTTATTCAGTTTGCTTTATATTGAACTACACTTTGAAATAGTGGATGTACACAAAAGAAAGCATTTTATTTTAAAAATTTCTTTTCTTCTGGAGTTTATGACCTGTTTAAGGAATGAAAATACAAGGGAAATAAACAGATATTATAGATGTTAATTAATATAATTGAGGGTTAAAATATGAGAGATAGGAAATGTTGTAAAAAGATAGAAAGGAAAACTCAAACAGTGAGTCTATGAGGTAAACTTCATGGTAGAGCCCTACAATTGGTATATATTATTTATACGTATTATGTATTTCTTTTTCTTTGGCAAAGACTAAGTAGATTAAAAGAGTTTGCCTGCATAGGATAAGTGAACACAGTTGACTCAAAAGTCCCTGTAATAAGAGAGAAATAATGGCAGTGCCACAGATTGAGAAAGATCAAAATCCAGCTAGTTTAGAATCATGTGCCCACATTGGTATAGTCCTAGTGGCAGAACAATGTGAAGGAGACCTCACGTGTCAGATGAGAAAGGGTCATCACTTCTTCTTCTTCTTTTTCTTTTTTATTAAATCATAGCTATGTACATTAACGCAATCATGGGATATATACAAAAATTGTTTTATATACAATTTGAAACGTGTTCATCAAACAAGTTAACATAGCCTTCACCGCATTTTCTTATTGTGTTAAGACATTTACGTTATATACCTAGTAAATTTCACATGTACCCTTATAAAAGATGCACCATAGGTGTGGTCCCACCAATTACTCTCCCTCCACCCATCCTCCCTCTGCTCCCCTTTCCCCTTCCCTGTCTTTTTACTGATGTGATCATTAGCAATGCTGG
>CAUYON010047796.1:0-16638 GCA_963573935.1 Arctocebus calabarensis
ATTTTATCAACCTGATTGACATACCGTTCATGATATTTTCTCGTTTACTATATGAAAACATTTTTGATCCGTATTTAGAAGTTTTCTCCTGACCCTTCGAATATGTACCACACATGTGATCTCACCCTTTGTCCCATCTCCCCCATTTTACACATAAGTGAGGGCATGTGGTACTTGTCTTTCTGTTCCTGGCTTATTTCAGTTAACATCGTGTCACAGGATGGCCCTTTTTTTTTTTTTTTTTGCAGTTTTTGGCCGGGGCTGGGTTTGAACCTGCCACCTCCAGCATATGGGGCTGGCGCCCTACTCCTTTGAACCACAGGTGCCTGCAGTATATACCTGTATTACAAACACTTTCCTCTTATTTGAGAGTTGTATTTTTGACATTTCTATGGGACTTCTGCTGTGTAACAAATATTGCAGTCAAACAGTCAAATTTATCAATCTTTTATTGCCTTAGGAATTTGACTCGGAGTCAGAAAGCTTTTCCTTACACTGAGGTTAAACAGTAATGCAACCATTTTTTCATTAATTTTAAAGTTGCATTGTCACACGTCACTTCTGACACCACTTGTCAGGGCCCAGGACTGGCCAGGTCTCGGGCCAGCTTAACTAGGTTCCGGACGCGGACCTCTAAGTTACCTTGCTCAGGTCTCTTAGATGCCTGAGGGCTATCCACTTTAGCGAGAGAGAAAGAGAGTGTCTTAGAGAAAGTGAAGCAGTCTTCTTAGAAAGATAGATCTTAGTCTTTAGCAGAGCTTGGTAATTAGCAGAGAGACGCCGTGCTGGAGTTCTGCAGGCAGGACAGGAGACAGAGTCAGAGTAAGCAAGCCCGTGATAGAAAGTGCATGCTTTTTGACTGCCCTCTCCTCTAGCCTAATATAAGGCTGATCTCGTGCCTCTCAACACCACAGGTGTAGAGAATGCCCATTCACCACTGTTCTCATCTCGGGAGCTCTCATGCTTTTTAGGAGAGCTAAATCCCTCTCCATGCCCTTTTCATCAAGGTATTCCATTATTGAGCTATACAGGTATTTCTTATAACTCTCACTCCTTCTAGCCATAGGCTATATGGGCTGAAACATTGGATACCTTATATTTAGGTCTTATTTTATTAAATAATCTAATTCCATGATAATAGAGACAAATAAAGCTAAGTAACAAATTAAAGTGCACAAATATCACCAATAATAATTATTATGTGATTATCAAGATACCAAAAATAATTAGTTTTTAAATTATGCTTCACTATATTTATATATAAAACGTTTATTTTTAAATTATTTCTGAAAGTTTTTGAATACAACTATTATAAATGTCAATACAATAAAATTAGTTGTGACTATTTCAAAAATTACATATTTTTTAATATTTTAACACTTTTCACTTTCTAAAATTGTGCTGCTCTAATCAAAGAATTTACAGTCTCTCTTCTTATGAGAATTTAGTCTTTTATGGGTATTACAGGTACAAAATAAAAACAGATACCATGCGAAGTCTCAAGGAAGTCTTATGAAAATATTCTTCAAGGACTCAAGTTCATATTTGGAGATAGAAAATATTTTCTAGCAAAATTAAAAATCAAATTGACTTTCCACTTTCTTAGAAATAGAAACACAAGCATCCAGCAAGAAAAAAGGTTAAGGAAGTATTAAAAAGAAGATTCATTTTGAAGTCAGGGTAAAAGTAGTTTTAATGTTCTTTTCTATTATTAATTTGCTGTAACTTTCCTGACCATAGGTTTCTTTATTTATAAAATAGAGATAGTAGTATCTTCCTACCATATTTATTTTAAAGATTAAAAACTCTGAATGTATAAAATTCCTGACATATAGCAAATACTCAGTACTTGTTGGGTCCCTTGACTCTACCCACTTGCCTCTTAAACATTGCATATGTGTATGTATGTATAGTATATACACACAATCACACACATATATACAGTCATGCATGACATAACAACATTTTGGTCCACACAAGGCTGCAAATGCAACAGTGGTAATCCAGTAAGCTAAGGTTAATTTATTGTTAAAGAAAAAATGTCTATAAGTTAAATGTAGTCTAATTGTACAGTGCTTATGGAGGATGGTAATGTGTAGTAATGTCTTAGGCTTTCGCATGCACTCACCACTCACCCACTGACTCATTACAAATTCCAAGTTTTAATTTGAAGGGACCAGTATGTTCTATGGATTTTGACTCAGCCCATACATGCTCAACAGATAGCCCTGGGGGCCTCATATATTTGCTCAGTGATGAAGAATGAGTTGATTTATTTCAGGCATGAAAACAAAGACCAAGAGCTAAGATGCAACTGAAGGTATGGATGCTTAATAAATAGAATTGAATTGGTTGGAAAACTTAAAACTTGCAAAAAGAACTTAATTTGGCTACATACAAAAATAATTGAGTTTCTCTGTTTAATATTTTATCTATTGACCTGAAGAAGATTCAATCAATAAAACTTCAATATTTTATAATTATTAGATCTATACATAATATTACTAAAGCCTGCGGAAGTACATAAATAAATGGCATTATGTGTGGGGAAAATAAAGGTGTTTGACAAGCAACATCATTTAGCTGGATCAGTTCACTGTATCCAACATAAAAAGAGGAATTCATTAATAACTGACATAACATTAGCATATGTGCCATGGAATTTGCACTGATGTTATCAGAGAGCCATGTCATAATTCTAAGAAATTATCAGATTCTAGTATTTTACAAATATTAGAGATGACACTCATTAGATACTACACTAGATTAAAAATGAAAATTGTGATACTCCTTTTAATACTATTTTAATGCTGTAAATGCCAAAAGTATTAACTGAATATGTGAAAAAGTTACGACTGCATGTTCACTCAGATAAACTTTACACAGATTTTTTTTGGACACTGAAATTGGGTGTGGTTTTAAATATGGACTAGATAACTATATCCATGGGTATTCTCATTCTCTAGAGATTAAATCAGTAAACATTTTCCAATTATAGTTCCATCCATGATGAATAATTTTTTTTGTTTTCAATAAAACAAAAAATAAGGAATCATTCCTGGCCCTGGACCATTATTTCACACACTGTAGCATTCTAATAATTGGTTTTCCAATTTATTCCACTGAAAATAGAAGTCATTACAATCCAAAATCACTAGTCATCTAATTTGAGTATGTTGGCTTTACTACAGATTGTTCATTTTAACAAACGTAAGATCGCTTTCAATTGTGATGCTCTTTTACATCCAGTTATATTATCTCTAATTGAATCAAATCTTTAAAAATTTTTTCATTTATTTTCTTTCAGGACATTAGGAAGTCTGTTGAAATAGGCTATGCACCTTGTCTGTAAGTCATTATGTGATGGTCCTTTTGGCAGATACCAGAATATTTCTTTTTTCTTCAGATTAATATGAGGGTACAGATGCTTAGTTTACATTGTTTGTGTTTCCTAGGTTCAGTTCAAGTTGTAGTTGAGCCCTTCACCCAGGGATGTGCCGAATACCCTTAAATTGTGCACCTTACGTGAGAGCTTATCAATCACCCTCCTTCTTTCTCTCTTCCCTTATACTTCTCCCCCTCCCTCCATTTGAATTCAATTGTGTTATTCTATCCTGTGGGCATAGGGTTGTTTTATTGGTTTCATATTAGTATTGAGTACATTGGATAATTGCTTTTCCATTCTTGTAATACTTTACTAGAATAATATGCTTTGACTCCATCTGAGTACATACAAAAGATGTAAAGTCTCCATCTTTTTATGGCTGAATAATATTCCATGGTATACATACATATACCACGTTTATTAATTCATTCATGTGTTGTTGGGCACTTGGGTTAATTCTATGTCTTGATGATTGTGAATTGAGCTGCAATAAACATTTTAGTGCAAATGTCCTTATAGTAAAATTGACTCACTCTCACTGGATAAAATATTTAAATTTAAGATAAGAAACAATAAAAATTCTAGAAGAAAGGGTGGGAAAAACTCTTGACAAAATCAGACAGGGAAAAGAGTTTATGAAGAAGACCCCCTTGGCAATTTCAGCAACATAAAAAATAAATAAATGGAACCTGATCAAGCTAAAAAGCCTCTGCACAGCTAAGGAAGGGTACAAACTAAAGCAAACACATAGCTTTCAGAATGGGAGAAAATATATGCATGTTACAACTCTGACAAGGGGATGATAACCAGCACATACAGAGAATTCAAACTAATCAACGTGAATAGAGCAAACAATCCCATTTATAATTGGGCAAGAGATTGGACAGAACCTTCTCTGAAGACGACAGATGAATAGCCAACAAACATGAAAAAATGCTCATCACCCCTAAACATCAGAGAAATGCAAATCAAAACCACCCTGAGATATCACCTAACCCCAGTGAGATTAGTCCACATCACAAACTCACAAAGCTGCAGATGCTGGCCTGGATGTGGAGAGAAGGGAACACTTTTACATCATTGGTGGAGCTGCAAACCAGTACAGCCTCTATGGAAAGAAGAATGGAGAATCCTCAAAGAACTAAAAGGAGACCTTCATTTGATCCTGCAATCCCATTACTGGGTATCTACCAGGAAGTAAAAAAATCATTTTATCATAAAGTGTTTCTTATTAATACATTCTTCAATATTATGCACATTTTCTCTTTACTTATAAATCATGAATTTGTGGGGGTTTTATTTGCCAAAAATCAAATAATTGTTTATATCATGGATTTAAAATACAAAAATTTTATACTTGTGGGTTTATGTATGTGAGAGTGTTCATGTGTCTCACAAATATAACAGCCATTGAGCACTTACTATATACAAGGCATTGTGCTTAAGGCAATTAGACAAAAATCTGTATTTCCTTGTTTATGATTATGAATACTTGACATATAAATTCCAAGTATTTATATATTTAAAACCAATTTTCTTGTTTTGTAAATGTGAAAGTGATCAAGGTAGTTTCTACATCCATTGCACTTGGTGTTATTAAAGTCACATCCCATTTGTTCAGAAATGTGTTATTTGCACCATCAAACTCTGAAATGGTGTGACCCGAAATAAGAACTAAAGGTAAAATATTTCTGAGTATGCAAAATATTTGCATAACCTTCCAAGAAGAAATTGTATTCACCTTGAGTGGCAATATAAAGTGTCCCTTAAGAGCTGGCTTCAAATTCTGGCTCTCTCAATTTCAAATTCTAATAAAAAGTAGCTAAATTAGTTTTCTGTGATGGGTAACTCTCTTTTGCAAGTTTCAAGTTACTCAACCACTTCACAGTTGTATTTACCATGTACCTCCATCTTTTCCCCTGCATCCTCTTGGTCAACTACAGCAAAATATTTACATACAAATACATGTGCAGATGATAGCCAACTTAGGATGGCTGGATTTAATGATTTTTCAACTTATAATGGTGTGAAAACAGTACACAATAAGTAGAATCTGTATTTCAAATAACCATACGACTGTTTTGTTTTTCACTTTCAGCATAATATTCAAAAATTTCATAAAATATTAAACATTTTATTTTAAAATAGGCTTTGTGTTGGATAATTTATCCCAATTGTAGGCTAATGTTAAGTGTTCTAACCATGTTTAAAGTAGGCTAGGTTAAGCTATGATGTTTGGTTGCTTAGATGTATTAAATTCATTTTCAATTTATGATATTTTCAAATTATAATGGATCTACCTGGATATAATCCCACTGTAAAATGAGAACATCTGTAATTCACCCAGAATAGTGGGCGTACATTAGTTATTTACTTAACTCTCAATTAATATTTTTGATTATCAGAAACATTTTGAAAGGTAATAGTTCACATTTCAAAATATACTCATATTACCTCAATTTTTGTTAATGTTATTCATAAGTAATTTACCAAAAAGCTCTTTTTATCACAATTTTAATATTTTAGGACAATGAAGCTCAGTGAGTCAAATAGTTTTAAGTGTGCCTGCAAGATAAAGGTAGAATATTATCAGTAAAATAAAAGAAGACTTTAGCAGTAGTTTCTGCCGGTAACTTAAAAACGAGGAGGATGGGGATAAAACAAAATAACAAAAATCTCAAAAACAAATACAAAACAGTGCTATGACTCCCATACTCATATAAGAATTAAATAGATGTGCATAAAGACTATACTACCTTATAGAAGGGGACAGTAAACATGAAATAGTCCTTTGTCCTTCATCCATGTAAGTCTTCATTAATTATAGCAATATCCAACACTTAGCCTAGATGATGGCAAAGAATGATTTCCTACATGTTGCTTCATGCATCTTCCTTAGGATTTTAGTGTTAAGAGCACAGAGTCTAGAACCAGTTTATTTAATTTCAGTCCTTAGGAGCTCTATGACTTAACATATCTATGCCTCAGTATTCTCTTCTATAATATACAGATAATAATGGCATCAATTTGGAAAGGTTTGTTTTAAACCATTATATGTCAATCTAATTAATTGTTATTATTATAGCTAAATAATGGGACTTGACAATATGATAAATTAAATTCTCTTGCCCAGGTTAAGTTATGTTATTTTTTTAAACTTCTGAATATTACCAGAGTACAAATATTTTAGGTATATGAATTGCTTTGTTGCAGTCTGAATCAAACTTATAAATGTATCCACTAGATAGTGTGTATCGCATGCATTAGGTATGATTTCACCATCTGCTCCCCCATCTGCTTAGTTTCTACTGAGTTTTATTTCCAGATGTTCCCACAAGTGTTGAACAATTGATTAGTTCCAGTTTACTAGTGGGTATATGTGGTGGCATTTTTTTTATTATTATTCTTGTGATACTTCACTTAGAAGAATGGTCTCCAGATCTAAGTTGTTACAAAATGTATCAATTCACCCTTCTTTGTATGGCTGCATAGTACTCCATGGAGTACATATACCACATTTTATTAATCCACGCATGTAATAATGGGCACTTGCATTGGTTCCGCATTTTTGAAATTGTGAATTGTGCTGCAAAAAATATTCAGGGCAAGTGGGTTCTTGTTGTTGTTGTTGTTGTTTGTTTGTTTTTTTTTTTTTTTTATAAAATGACTTTTTTCCCTAAGGATAAATAACCAGCAGTGGGATTATTGTATCAACTGGTAGGTCTACTTTTAGCTCTTTGAGGTGTCTCCATATTACTTTTGAGAGAGGTCGTACCAGTTTGTAGGTGTGCCAGCACTGTATAAGTGTTCCATTCTTTCCACATCCATGCCAGCATCTCTTGATTTGGGACTTTTTGAAAAACACCGTTCTCACTAGCTTTAGGTGATATCTCATTGTGGTTTTGATTTGTATTTGCCTGACGATCAGAGATATTAAGCATTTCTTCAGATGTTTATTGGCCATCAGGCTATCTCTAAAAATAGCTGGGTGTTGTGGTGGGCGCCTGTAGTCCTAGCTACTTGGGAGGTTGAGGCAAGAGAATCACTTGAGCCCAAGAGTTTGAGGTTGCTGTGAGCTCTGATGCCACTGCACTCTACCAAAGGTGACAAGTGAGACTCTGTCTCAAAAAAAAAATAAAAATAAAAATAATAAATAAGTAAATAAAGGCTGCTGTTCATCCTGAGCTAATTTGGGGGAGTGACAAAAGGTGTATATTCTATTTCAGTCTTCTACATGCTTCTACATCCAATCCCAGCACCATTTATTGAATAGGAATTATTTTCCCCAGTGTATGTTTTTGTCTGCCTTGTCAAAAATCAGATGGAAATGTGAGGATGATTTCAATTCTGTGTTCTCTGTTCTGATCCTTAAGTCTATGTCTCTGTTTTTGTGCCAGTCCAATGCTGTTTTGGTTACTATACCCTTTGACATCTGGTAATATGATGCCTCCAGATTTGCTTGTTTTATGTTTTTCACATTGTGTTTTGTTTGCTTAAGATTGCTTTGTCTTTGTGCACTCTTTTTTTTAGTTCCAAATGAAACTTATTTTTTTCTAGATCTGTGAAATACAGTATTGATATTTAATCGAAATTGTCCTGAATCTGTAAATAAACCTGGGAAATATGAACATGTTAACAATGTGGATTCTATCAATCCATGAGCATGTAATGGTGTTTTTCCATTTGCTTGTATCATCTATTGATATTTTTGCAGTTCTCCTTGTAGAAATAATTCACCTTCTTTGTTAAGTGTTTTTCCTAGGTATTTGTTTTATTTGAAGCTATAGTAAAAGGTGAGTCCTTGATTTGACTCTGAACTTGACTGTTATTAGTAGGTATAAGTGCTACAGATTTGTGTATTGTTGATTTTATAATCTGAGTCATTACTGAATTTACTTATCAATTCCAGGAGTCTTTTGGTGGAGTTTTTATCGTTTTGTAGATACAATATCATGTCATCAGCAAACAAGGATAGTTTGACCTCCTCTTTCAAAATTTGTATACCTTGGCTCGGCGCCTGTGGCTCAATGGGCTAAGGTGTACGCCAACCACGTACGCCTGAGATGGCGGGTTTGAATCCAGCCCAAGCCCACCAAATAACAATGACGGCTGCAACCAAAAAATGGCCAGGCATTGTGGCGGGTGCCTGTATTCCCAGCTACTTGGGAGGTGGAGGCAAGAGACTCACATGAGCCCAGGAATTGGAGGTTGCTGTGAGCTGTGATGCTATAGCACTCTATTCAGGGTGACAGTTTGAGGCTCTGTCTCAAAAAAAAAAAATTTTGTATACCTTATATTGTCTACACTTTTCTGAGTGCTCTAGCTAGGAATTCCAGTATGACGCTGAATAGAAGTGGTAATAGTGGGCACCCTTATCTCATTCCAGATCTTAGGGGGAATGCTTTCAACTCTTCCATGTTCAGTATAATGTTAACTACGGGTTTGTGATATGTGGCTTTTATTATTTTGAGGTATCTTCCCTCTCTTTCTAGGTTATTGAGGATTTTAACATGAAAGGGTGGAGTATTTTTTTCAAATGTTTTTTCTGAATTTATTGAGATAATCATATGGTCTTTGTTTTTGCTTCTGTTTATGTGGCGAATCACATTTATTGACTTGTGTATGTTGAACTGTCCTTTGATCCCTGGAAAGAAACCCACTTGATCACGATGAATTATCTTTTTGATGTGCTATAGAGTTCAGTTTGATAGTATGTTGTTAAGGACTTTTGTATCTCTGTTCATAAGGGTTACTTGTCTGTAGTTTTCTTTTTGTTTTTTGTGCCATCTCTTGGCTTGGATATCAAGTAAATACCAGCTTCATAAATTGAGTAGGGAAAATTCCCTACTTTTGAATGTTATGAAATAGTTCCTGTAGGATAATTACCCCTTCTTCGCTGTAGGTCTGTTAAAAATTGATTATTAATCTATTTGGTCTGGGGTTTTGTTGTTGTTCTTGTAAGATTTTGTATTACTGCTTCAATCTCACTGCTCATTATTAATCTATTCAGTATTTCTATTTCTTCCTGGTTCAGGGTTGGGAGGTTTTGTGTATACAGAAAATTATCTCTTTTCTCTATATAGTCTAGTTTGTGTGCACAGATGTTTTCACAGGATTCATGAATAGTATTTTCTATTTCTGTGTTATTAGTGGTAATGTCTCCCCTTTTCATTTCTGATTAAGTCTATTTGAGTCTATTCTCTTCTATTTCTCACCAATATGAGTAGTGATATATGAATTTTGTTTATCTTGTCAAAGAACCGGCTTTTTGTTTTGTTGATCCTTTGCATCAACTTTTTTTGTTTCCATTTCATTTAGTTTTGTTCTGAGCTCTGTTATTGCTTTTCCTCTGTTGATTTGGGCTTTGCATTATTCTTCTTTTTCTAGTTCCTTGAGATGTGCCATTAGGTTGTTAATTTGTGATCTTTCTGTTTTTTTGATGTAGGCATTTAAGGCTATGAACTTTTCCCTTAAGGCTGCTTTTCTGTATCCCACAGAGTTTCAAAGCTTGTGTTCACTTTGTTGTTCAGTTTGAGGAATCTTTTAATATATCTTAATTTCATCATTGACCCAGGGATCATTCAGCCCCGGGTTGTTTAATTTCTATGATTTTGTGTAGAACAGAGTGTTTCTTCTGGAATTTATTTCTAGTTTTATTCCATTATGATCTGAGAGGACACATGGCACGATTTTTTATTTTTTTGAATTTACTGAGACCTGTTTTCTGGTATGAGATATGATACATCCTGGAAAACATACCATGTGATGATGAGAAGAACGTATATTCATTCAGTAGTTTGGGCGTAGAATGTTATGTAAATGTCTGTAAGGTCCATTTATTCTAGATCCATGTTTAATTCCAACGTTTATTGATTTTTCTTCTTCAATGATCTCTCTAATACCATCATGAATGGGGTGTTAAAGTCAGTTATGATGCTACTCTTTATTTCTTGGTTTAACTATAGTGAAACTTCATAAGTCTGGGAACTCCTGTGTTAGGTGCATGCATATTTTGGATTTTTATTTCTTCCTATTGAATTATTCCTTTTGTCATTACAACCATCTTGGTGTTTTTTTACAATTGGTGACTTAAAGTGTATTTTATCTGATATGAGAATGACCATGCCCTCTCACTTTTGGTTTCCATTTGCATGGAAAATTTTGTTCCATCTCTTTATCTTGAGTCTGCGAGGATTTCTGAGTTAGGTATGTTTCTTAGAAACAATATATACTTGTGTTATGTTTTCTCATTCGTTCAGCTAGTATATGTTTCTTAAGTGGAGCATTCATACCATTCCAGTTCAGGGTCAGTATTTATATGTGGCATACTGTTCTGTTCATCGTATTGGATAATAGCTTGTATTTCTTTCCCTCTTATTCAATTGTTTTATAAGATCTGAGAACTTTAACTTTTGGATATTTTTACACAGGGGCATCATATCTATTGTACTTTTCCATGTATAATGTGCTTTTATATATTTCCTATGGAGGAAATCTAGTAATGACAAATTCCCTTAGTATTTGCTGGTTTGGGAAAGTGTTTATTTCTCCATAATTTATGAACCTTTGCTTTGCAGAACACAAAATTCTTGGCTGGCACTTGATCTATTTAAGAAAAGGAATAATCAGTAATAAGCAATAATCCTTCTAACTTGAAAGATCTTTCCTGAGAAATCTGCTGTTAACTTAATCGATTTTCTTTCATGGGTTAGTTGTTACTTTAATCTTGTAGCTTGCAGAATTTTCTCTTTCATTTTGACTTTGTCCAGATTGATGACTATGTGTCTTGGAGATACCCTATTTGATCTTCCTGGTGTCTGATGATCTTATTGTATATGAATATCTGAATCTCTGGTAATATCAGGGAAATATTTCTCAATAATTTCCTTGAATAGGTTTTCCATGCTTTTGGCTTTTTCTTCTTTTCTTTCTAGTGTACCTATAATTCATATATTAGCTCATTTTACATAGTCCTATATTTGTCTTAGTAATTGCTCATTCTGCTTTATTCTCTGATCACTCTGTGTTTCAATGACAGGATTAATTCTTGGCTTTGAGGTTTGAAATTCTTTCTTCATTGTGGTCTAACCTATTGTTGAAGCTTTCTACTGTATTTTGAAATTCCCTAAATGACTCTCTCATTTCTTTAGGTTCCGTTATATCTTTTTTCTTTTTTAATATTTTCTAGCTCTGTAGCATTCTTTTCATTTTTCTCAGTGATGTCCTGAAAAAAAATATTTTTGCCACATTTGTGTTGGTTTTTCACTTTATCTTCAATACCATTTATTTTATTTGTGGTATGTATTATAAATTTTATTTGGACATTTGAACAATATCTTTTTGCTTGGGGTCCACTGTTGATCTATTGTCATCCCTTGGGTGTGTCAAACTACCTTTTTTTCATGTTGCTTATTTCTCGTTATCTGAAACCGCTTGTCTCTGCTCAGGGCAGATAGGCTTACAGCACCCCTATTGCCCTTTGTCAAGAACTCTGCTACTTAGAAGACAGCGAGGTCCCTAGTGGCACTTTTATGACCAATTCTAGAAGATTTTCCTGGAAGGAGAGTAGCCAATAAGCTAAGAGTTTATAATACAGTTGTTGTATGTTGTTGCCTTCTCCTGTAAAAGTCACAATCCAACCCAGTAGTGGAAGCTTGAGTGGGGTCTGAATGAGTCCTTCTCCACAGATGCTGGTGCTACCAAAGACTGCAATGCCTGTGTCTCCTTTCAGCAGTGGCATTGGCAGCTGGGTAAGACTCTGTAGGGAATGGTTTGGGGTGTTCTGGCTGTAGGCATTTGCTCCACCTAGGTCCATCTGTGATGGTGGCTCATGGATAGTGGGTTGCTGGCAGAATGTTGCACCATAGTAGCTGTTGCCACCAAGTGGTAGGTGAGAGCTGCAGATGCAAAGCTGCTGGTGTTGAGCTGCAGAGTCTGGCAGCAGCACTGGACAATTGAGTGTATAGCTATGGGGACCAGGAGCAGTGACGGAATTGCAGGGCCAGAGTTGGGGGGGGTGCTATACCACCAGCTTGCCAAAACTCTCTCTCTGCCAAGATCCACTGAAGCAATCTCTGCAGGGCTTCTCAGATTGTATTGGTTCTTCTCAGTGGTGTCCATTATGCTCAAATTCCTCTTTGGGGAAGAGGTGCTTAGCTACCAGTCATTGGCATGGAAGAGCATTCACTCTCCCTGCACCCCTCACAGCCCAGCCAAGGCAATGTGAAGGTGGCTTTAGCAAAGCCATACTTTGTGTATTTCCAGTGCTCTGGGCCTAAAAGCTCAGAATGGCATCATCTGTAGCCACCCATGTATGGAAGCCACCAGGACCCTGCTATGCCTGCTTTCCAGGGCAATGTTGATGTCACTACCCAGATTCCCAAGCATCTGCCTGATCAGACTGAAGATCTTCAGTGGTGGTAGAGGCCCCCTTCACAGCCCAAATTTCAGTATTCCTGAGGGGAGTGTGGAGCCCTGGTGTTCTGTCTTCTACTTCTTTCTGAATTCTAAGGAGTAATGTTATCAATATTACTCCCTGCCAAGATCCACTGAAGCAGTCTCTGCAGGGTAGAGACCCTGGTCATGGATGCCTTTCTCAGATACCTTTCAAACTTGACTGGATCACCCCATCACCCTCTCCTTCACTCTGAATGTCTCCTATAGTTCTCGGATGATTCACAATGCTCTTTCCAAGAAGGTCCATCCATAGGTGACCATCAACCTGCCTCTCTTGATCTTCTCCTTGAGAGTGGCATGCAGGGACTCCTTCTAGTCCATCATCTTGCCCAAAATACTTTTTAAAATAAGAAATTCACATCCTTGGATTCCCCATGAACATGAGAGAACAATAAAATACAAATAATGTTCTTCTGGCCTGACAAGAAAACACAAGGTTATGACTTTCAGAGAATGATGTCAATTTAAACAGAATTGCCAGGGCCACAGTAAGTAAAATATCCAGTCAGAGTTGTAATATTTTTAAAAGTTAAAGTTTAGTTTTATGGGAAATGACAATCATCTTGAGTTTGGGTGTATGAAATGTTTTTGTTACATGGAAGAAAATCTTTACTCAAGGGAAGCTTTAAGAAACAGAAGAGTATCTCTCTTTTGTATCTGTAGAGAGGGACAATTTTCTCCTTATTTTGTAAATATTTCAATTTTCTCCTTACTTTGTAAAGATTTCTTTCATGAAAAAAACTAATAAGACTTTCGTTTTTAAAGTCAAATCATGAATATAAAAAGAAGGAAGGCTGGCAAAAGGAGTGTAGTCTTGTATAATGTAGAAAAGAGTCAGAATGGAATTATTTAAATTAGACAGAGTGTATAATTTTCTATATGTACACTAATGAATGATATGTATACATTATGTGGTCCAATGGTTATATTTTCCCCTTGATCATCTCCATCATTGGATGCAATAATGCATAAATTCAGAGATATTATTTTTTAATTTTTTGTATTGCACATGGAAGGCCTATATATCATAGAGCCAACTTAAAAATTAATATTTTAGCATTCATAAATGCAAAATAACACATATACTGATTAGGTTAGCTGGTCACTAAAGAGTCAACAAAATGAAAAGTGGGCTATCGTATGAAGGAGGGCAAAAAGACAATAGAAGGCTGGTATTCATTTCATAATATGTCAGAGAAAGGAAAGAGCTGTGTAGGGAGACAGCTGTAATGGATTACTTGGTATTCATATGGCAACAAAAATTCAACATTTTGCTCAAAATTGACCCTGGTTATTTTATTTCAGATTATCATATTTTACTCCAACCAAATATGAAGGTGGATAGAATTAGCATGTAATTATTTGAGGTTTGGCATCTGTAAACTTTTTGTTGTCACTCATTTATATTGATAACATTACTCTTTAGAATTCAAAAAGTGTTATAGAACGATCCCTTTGTTGCTTATTTACTCCTTCGGCGTGATTATTTTCAAATATATTTATGTTTTAGAGAAGTTGTTTGTTGTACTAGATTCTTCAAGTGTACTTCACTGAAATAAACTTGGTCCAAGAAGAAAATTGTGTGTTTGTGTCAGAAAATATTTTAGTTAGTACATAGAAATGTAGGTTCTATGACCTTTACCACTCTATCTTTTCTGTGATATCATAAACTGATTTTAGTACATTAATGGAAAATTTCAATGGAAAATAAACTATAATTGCTTGTAGGCTCTAGAGAGACAGAATACATCATCCCATTTAGCCAGTTCATCCCATTACCCATCACATGATTGGATCTATACTATGAATACAGGCTAGCCAATAGACCAGTATTGGCAGAGCTGCAATCCCTTCTGAAGGTATAAACTGAGGCTCTTTCTCCTTGACAACATTAAGATTCCACATTGGTTTTCATTCTAAATTAGGATATAAGCCATGGAAAAATTCAAACTTCTAAATTTTTATCATCTTTCAAGGAAGAAAAAGCTAGTTCTGCTTTGTTCAAAAAGTAACTATTTAAGCAATGGGTAAGAGATTGTGAAGTGTATTTGGCACATATTATAAGATACAAAATTACCCTATACATTTTCTTGCTAATTTTCAACATAAATGTGCATGTGCTAAGTATCTAATACCCTTCATCTGAGAATAAGAGGGAGGGTTCTTCTGAAAGGCCATCTATGTGTGCTAGTAGGAATGAAATAATTTTATTTGTTCTTACCCTTACTGTACTAAAATTTATATCTTTTTAAAAAGTTAAGCTGATGTCACAATCAAAGATTGTGCCAGAAAGTCCAGCCTATTAGCCTTAGGCTCATCCATCCTCTCTAAGTTTGCTTCTTGTGTTGCTGGCCATTTGGTAAACAGGCTCTATTCATCAAAGTACAGGCATAGGAGGTATAGATTGCTATTCATCACATGTACTGAAAAAGATTGCTGAACATTGACATTTTATTGAAAGAATGTGCAACAACATTTTGAAATATAAAAACAACCATGTATTGTAAAGTTATAAAGAAAGATTGCTTCAAATGTTTTAATTGATTCATTTTCCTCAAGCACACTTACATCCATTGCCTGAACAGAAAGAGAAAAAAGAAATCTCTTTGCGCTAGCTATAATGTGATTTCCCGGGGCTAACTTTGTAAATAGTTAGTGTTTATGACCCTTTGCTATATGCATTTTTAAAGGTACTATTTGTTGAACACATCTTGTGTCTAAGTCTTTATTTAGGCACTGGGGATACAGCAGTTAACTGGGAAGGTATAGGGAATCCTGTGTTATTAAAATCTATTAACTCTATTAACTTTATGACATATGAAGCACATCAACCCACAAACAGACACATGTGCACACACGTAGTTGGTGGAAAAATACAACAAAGGAGCAAAGTTCCTGTTCAACTGGTAGGTCTAAGTTCATTCCTGTGGGCAAATAAGTTCTTGGCTATTTGAAGTACATGAAATAAATCTACAAAAAAATAAATGTGAGTGACAGAAAATAAATGTGAAAGCTAGAGAAGCTTTCAGTCTGGACTAATATAATTTGCACGACTCATGAAAACATATAAATAGGAAGATGCTATTGGATATGCTCAAGCACAATGGTGAAATAAAAGCCAGAGCAGAAACAAATAAAGCAGTCTAGTCATTTAATATTAAGTGTTCTGCCAATACACTAGTGAAAGGTATAAATACTTAACAACAGAAGCCCTGAAATTCAGACGATAGTTAATATTATTCTATTTTTTTATATTTATATATAATTTATTCAAGCCTAACACCCTTAAGTCTGTAGGAAATTCACTTTCTTTCCCAGACTTATGCAAATATCCTAGAACCTTTAATGTCTCATGGTGAATTCTCGTTCCCAGTCCTTTCTACCAGTAAACTTTGGATCTCAGATTTTATTGCTGTTGACTTCTTTTGCTACATTATATGCAGATCTCAAACTCAGCCTGTACTTTTGAATTATTAAAAAAATAATAATAATAACTTGCTTACATCATCAGTGTATGCAGTATATTTCACAGAAAGTTTAGAATTATGAAAAATAGTTCTATGAAATAATATCTAAAATTTAGATATCAATTTCTGTCTCAAGAATTTTTTTTTTTTTTGAGACAGAGCCTTGAGCTGTCGCCCTGGGTAGAGTGTCGTGGCATCACAGCTCACAGCAACCTCCAATTCCTGGGCTCAAGCGAGTCTCCTGCCTCTGCCTCCCAAGTAGTTGGGACTACAGGCACCCGCCACAACGCTCTGTCATTTTTGTTTGGGTTACAGCCGTCATTGTTGGTT
>CAUYON010047797.1:0-34726 GCA_963573935.1 Arctocebus calabarensis
TTTTTTTTTTTTTTTTTTGTGGAGACAGAGTCTCACTCTATCGCACTCGGTGGAGTGCTGTGGAGTCACAGCTCATAGCAACCTCCAGCTCTTGGGCTCAAGCGATTCTCTTGCCTCAGCCTCCCAAGTAGCTGGGACTACAGGCACCTGCCACAGCGCCCGGCTAATTTTTGATGCAGTTCGGCCGGGGCCGGGCTTGAACCCGCAGCCCTCGGTATATGGGGTCGGCGCCACAGGCGCTCTGTCACCCTGGATAGAGTGTTATGGCATCAACATAGCTCACAACCTCAAAACTCTTGGGCTCAAGTGACCCTCTTCCCTTAGGCTCCCAAGCAGCTGGGACTACAGGCACCTACAATGCCCATTTAGTATTTTCTATTTTTAGTAGAGACAGGGTCTCACTCTTGCTCAGGCTGGTCTTCAACTCGTGAGCTCAAGCAATCCTCCCACCTCAGCCTCCTGGAGTGCTAGGATTACAGGCTTGAGCCACCCTGCCTAGGATCCATAATTCTTTCAGTGGTTCCCTCTGCCTAAAATGCCCTTCTTTCAACAATTTCCAATTCAAACAGCATTTTCTTTGAAAAACCCTTCCTTTGGAGCTCAGTCCTATAAGATCTCACCACACTGTGGATACACAGTTATTATTAACATAAAGCACTTAGAGTACATCATTTTAGTTTATCTGGTCTTTCCTGAGAGTCCTTTAAGGGCAAAAATTGTATATTCATCTTTGCAGCACCTAACATAACGTCTAAAGCTGAATTAGACTAAATGCTTGCAGGATGCATAAAAGAATGAACAAATAGAATTTGAGTCACACACACCTGGTACTATTTCTTAACCAAAATGTAAAATCATCTTTCTCCATATTAGCAAGAAGACTAAGTTACAATATATTTTCTAGGCCCAAAGGACTACAACTCAAAATCTTATGATTACAATTACAAGTGATCTTAAAAGAGACAATATATATAACTGTACATGCATCGACTCTAGACAAATTAAGACTGAAAACAAAGAAGCAAAAAACTATTTAGCTTGGTGTGGTGGCTCACACCTATAATCCTAACACTTGAGAGGCCAAGATGAGTGGATTGCCTGAGCTCACAGGTTGGAGACCAGGCTGAGCCGGAGTGAAACCTCATCTCTAAAAATAGCTGGACATTGTGGCAGGCACCTGTAGTCCTGGCTACTCAGGAGGCTGAGACGAGAATTGCTTGAGCCCAAGAGTTCGAGGTTGCTGTGAGCTATGACGCCAGGACACTCTACCAAGGGTAACAAAGTAAGACTGTCTAAAAAAAAAAAAAAAAAAAACCAATATGGATATTGCAAAATCCATTTTTCACATCTATGCTATGAGAAAAAAATTATCATCAAAAATATCACGAGCTTTGGCTTGGCATGCATGGCTCAGTGGTTAGGGCACCGGCCACATACACCAAGGCAGGCGGGTTCAAACCCAGCCCGGGCCTGCTAAACAACAATGACAACTGCAACAACAACAACAACAACAACAACAGGCTCAGCACCTGTGGCTCAACAGGCTAAGGCGCCAGCCACGTACACCTGAGCTGGTGGGTTCGAATCCATCCCGGGCCCACCAAACAACAACGACCGCTGCAACCAAAAAATAGCCGGGCATTGTGGCGGGCACCTGTAGTCCCAGCTACTTGGGAGGTTGAGGCAGGAGATTCGCTTGAGCCCAGGAATTGAAGGTTGCTGTGAGCTGTGATGCCACAGCACTCTATCCAGGGTGACAGCTTGAGGCTTTGTCTCAAAAAAAAAAAAAAAACAACAATAAAATAGCAGCTCAGCACCAGTAGCACAGTGGTGACAGCACCAGCCACATACATCGAGGCTGGCGGGTTTGAATCCAGCCTGAGCCAGCTAAACAATGACAACTGCCACAAAAAATAACCAGGCATTGTGGTGGGTGCCTATAGTCCCAGCTGCTTGGGAAGCTGAGGCAAGAGAATCACTTAAGCCCAAGAGTGGCAGGTTGCTGTGAACTGTGACATCATAGCACTCTACCAAGGGCAACATGGTGAGACTGTCTCAAAAAAAAAAAAAAAAAAAAAAAAAAATCACTAGCTTTACCACTCCTGGATTGAAATGTATGCATACACTCTCAAATTTTGGAATAATAATTCAGTTTATCCTTTCTAATAAATAAGAGTAAAATACTCATTAGGAAATAGTTAATTGGGCAGCACCCGTAGTTCAGCAAGTAGGGCGCAGGCCACCTACACTATGGCTGGCAGGATCAAACCCGCCCAGGCCAGCTAAAAACAACAATGACAAATTCAACCAAAAAAAATAATAATAATAAAATAGCCAGGCATTGTGGCAGGTGCCTGTAGTCTCAGCTACTTCGGAGGCTAAGGCAAGAGAATTGCTTAAGCCTAAGAGTGTGAGGTTGCTATGAGCTGTGATGCCACAGCTCTTTACCCAAGGCGACAGCTTGAGACTCTGTCTCAAGAAAAAAAAAAGGAAATAGTTAATGGGATGTGAGAAAGAAAGAAAACAGTACTATGGTACAAGGATTTCAATATATACAAATGTAGAAATTAACATCAAAGCCTCTAAAACCTCTTGTCAAATCTTACTCAACTACTATAAATGTATTCGTTTTTCCCCCCTCTTTTCATTCTAAAAATTTTTAGGAAGAACAGCTGAAGTAATACAATGAAACATGTTTCTCCTAAACCCAATGATCACTAACAATTTGCCATATTTGTGAGTGTGCAAATGGGTATGTGTGGGATATTTGGAAGTGGGGGTGCTGGAAATTTCAAAATAAGTTGCATATATATCTATGTGTACCTAAATACTTCATCACTCATTTTGTAAAAATAAAGATGTTCACATATAAAACCACAAAAACATCATCTTTCCTGAAGAAAAAGAAAATAATTCCCTAACATCACCTAATAATATCCAATCCATTTTCAACTTTCCCAAATTTTCAAAAAAAGAAAAATCTTTAGCTAGTTTTCTAAAATCAGGATTCAAAGTTAACAAGTTTCTCAGCCTTGAATCTTAATGCCAAGAAATAAAAAAAGAAAGTTAACAAGTTTCAAAAAGTATTGCATTTAAAGTAATTTTAATTTAAAAAAAATGTATATGTGTTGCACTTGGTGCTCTAGTTTCTTTTAATCTAGAACAATCTTCACCTTTTTTTCTCTCTCCAAGACTGACTTTTTAAAAGAGAACATAGAAAGTAGACTACAAACTTTTTATTATGGAAAATTTCAAATATATAAAGTAAACAGAATATGAATGACACCCCCCCAAGCCAGCTTCAGTAATTATCAACTTTGAGCCATTTTTATCTCATCTCTACCTCCAATCAACTCTTCATCTCGCAGTATTTAAAATTTGATCATCTAGTTCCTGTATTTCCTATAAGCTAGAAGTTAGCTATAAATGTACAGGTTAAATAAATTTGGGAAGAAAACTTAATAGATGAAATCATCAATTTCTGCATTATAGCTGGAAGCACATAATACTCCTTCATCCCCCTGTTAATTATGCTAAACAGATAACTCCAAAGGAGAGGTACATTGGTTCCTTCACATTTAGCAAGTAATCCACATAGTAATATACTTTCACCCAACTAGTGTAAAATCCATTTACAAGCTTTGCCTAAATCAATTATTTGCTGGAGGCTATAAAATGATGATTTTCTAATTTTACCATTCCTTTTACATTTATTAACTAGCATTCTTCTATGAGTTTTCCTTCATCAAATCATCAAATAGAGATGAACTGCATGTTTTCCTGAAAAAATAAAGTAAATGCTTAGTTCCTTCCCTTGCATTATCTATTTTCAGAAAAGAAGTGTAATGACCAACTGCAATAGAAAAGAAATCAGTATTTTAATCCTTTCTCTTTCTCTCTTTTTTTTTTTTTGAGACAGAGCCTCAAGCTGTCACCCTGGATAGAGTGCCGTAGCATCACAACTCACAGCAAACTCCGATTCCTGGGCTCAAGCGAGTCTCTTGCCTCCGCCTCCCAAGTAGCTGGGATTACAGGCGCCTGCCACAACGCCTGGCCATTTTTTGGTTGCAGCCATCATTGTTGTTTGACGGGCCTGGGTTGGATTCGAACCCGCCAGCTCAGGTGTACGTGGCTGGCGCCTTAGTCCATTGAGCAACAGGTGCCGAGACAATCCTTTCTCTTTCTGAGTATCATTATGAACACAATGATTTTTGTTTATCACTTTGGCAATCAATTAGGATAATCACATATGTGCTAAAATATTTTTGTACCCTTAAAGTCTTGTAAGTTTTTCTTAGCAATAATGAGTTGAATTACCCAAGGAAAAAGAATTTAAAGATTATTGTTAAAGTGATAAAAGATAATATGGCAAAAGTGACGATAGATAAAATAAAGTGAAATTTTATTCTCCTGCCATTATCTTCACTTCATATTACATGGTACACCTAAATGCTGGGGTCCTGGTGCTGCTATCATTTCTATTAAATTTGAAAACAAAAACTTTTTATAAAAAATGCATTAAGTAATCAATCAAATGTTAAATTCAAATCAACTCACCTGCTGAACAGCACTGTCAACCGTAAATGCTTTATAAACTGCCAATGCCTGGCTTTTACTTCCTTTGCTCCAAATCACCATATTTCCAGCAACATAGAGTTCCTCATCATAGTCCACTTCTTGTCCAAGTTCACTTACTCCTTTCCTTAGCTGCCAGCTTTCCTTTAAAAATTTAACACATGTAAAACATGTTTAAGCATTCTTTTGCTTTTTCAATAGTGTAGAGCAAGATTTATTTGTAGTGGCGTAAGACTCAATCCAAGCCCAACTCCTAGAATGTTTCACGCATTGTAAGAGTACGTGGTGGATAGGTGCATTACAGGTTACAGGATTTCATGAACCAAGAATTTATTCAAGAATTCTCCAAGTGAAATGTTTTATATTATACCATTATATTATTCTGCCAATAATATAAAAAAATACTTTGTAAGTCCAGAAATGAAACCATGTCCTTGGGAGATTAAAAAGACATATTAAGTATATGGAAGAGTAAGTGAAGAATGGTCAATAAAATGCACATGGGACTCACTAGAATTTATATACAATACAGAACACTCTGCTTCATGGCTGTATATACATTCACAGTCCTTTCTTTGTCCTACCCTTTAAATGCAAAGAGAGGTGGCAGCGCCTGTAGCTCAGTGGATAGGGCGCCAGACACATGTACAAGGGCTGGTGGGTTCGAACCCAGCCCCAGCCTGCTAAAAATTAAAAAATAGCCAGCTGCTGTGGCAGGTGCCTGCAGTCCTAGCTGCTTGGAAGGCTGAGGCAAGAGAATCTCATAAGCCCAAGAGTCTGAGGTTGCTGTGAGCTGTGACACCACAGCACTCTACCAAAGGCAACAAAGTGAGAGTCTGTCTCAATAAAAAAAAAATGGAAAGAGAGGTTTCAATTTCTAACTACGCAGACTTTCCCTCCCTCAGATTTTGGTATTCCAAACGGATGTGAAAATGAAATAAAGTGGGTTTGGCGCTTGTGGCTCAAGCGCGAGCCACATCCACCCGAGCTGGCGGGTTCGAATCCAGCCCAGCCCGTCAAACAACAATGACAACTGCAACCAAAAAATGGCCGGGCGTTGTGGTGGGCGCCTGTAGTCCCAGCTACTTGGGAGGTGGAGGCCAGAGACTCGCTTAAGCCCAGGTGTTGGTGGTTACTGTGAGCTGTGATGCCACGGCACTCTACTCAGGGCGACAGCTTGAGGCTCTGTCTCAAAAAAAAAAAAAGAAAGAAAATGAAAGAAAGTGGACAAGACTGACTTTCTGACACACATATCTCCTTCCCCTACTTAAGAACTACTGCTCTACCTATTTATACGGCTCCTTTTTCTCCTTTAAAAACATATGAGTCTTTTGTAGCAGGCACCAATTGTAATCTCTACCATTTAACCCATTAACCAACATGAAATTCAGTCCCCCATACTATGTGACGAGAAAGAGGTTTAAAATGAACCATAATGATAGTAGTGAACTTGACTCTCATTATAAAACCACGAGTTATATAGTATGTCTAAATAAAAATTACAGTACAATAAAGTCACCATTCTAGCACTGATTGAAGTTACCAAAACTTAACATCTACCCTAGAAGCATCACACTCATTTCTCAGTTGCATGTGGGTACTGTAAATTACAAACAGATCATATCACTCTGTATTTCAAAAACAAAATGGCAAACTCAATAGAACCTTCTGTTTCTCGTGGATTGTAACCTCCTGAAGGGATCCCACCAACCCAGCAGCACCATCAGAAGACCATAATTCAGAGGCTGGCTGAAGCTGGCGAAGCTGAAGATTCAAAGCATTAGGGTGGTGCTTGCAGTGGTCTCGACCAAAAGGAACAAATTCCTGCAAATCCCTGGCTGCAATCATCGTTGCCCTTTCTTCATAGAAGTTCGACATGGGTTCCAAATATCAACATTATTTCTGTATGAATTCAAACACATTCTGTCAGCGTCTAGACCCAAAACCAAAAAAAAAAAAAAAAGGACATTTACATAAGTTATTAATATTTATATGTCATTAATCCTTAGATGATTATCAAACAATCCTATTAAATTGTAGGTACATAAGTAATCATAATATCGAAGGACATTCCAGGTTTGATTCTATCAAGCAACTGTGGTTATTATCACATTTTAGTCGAAGGCTAATAAATAGTTACCACTGTAGGAAAGCACTGAGTTCAGACAAATACTCATACCCTCCCACAACACCTAGCCCATTTTTACTATTCTTCATTAATTTTCCATACTTCACATATAAAGTATTTAGACAAGCTGTACTTTATACTCCCATAACTAACAGCTTTTCAACTTTTAAGGTCATTTTTGCTCAGATGCTGAACCTCATTCGAAAAGCATACCTAAGGGATCACTAGCATAATGGAATAAAGCAAATAAATAAACCCACTGGTTTCTCTAATTCATCAGAAGTTGAACTACTGCTTTTAGTTAACCAACCCACAAAAGACCTAATAAATTTATTAAATGTCATAAGCAAGGTCAGGCATGGCAGTTCACATTTGTAATGCTAGCACTTGGGAGGCCAAGGCGGGTGGATTACTTGAGCTCAGGAGTTTGAGACCAGCCTGAGCAAGAGTGAGACCCCATCTCTACTAAAAAATTAGAAAAATTAGCTGGGTGTTGTGGCTGGCACCTGTAGTCCAATCTACTCAAGCTGATTGCTCAAGCCCAAGAGTTTGAGGTTGGTGTGAACTGTGATGCCATGACACTCTACCCAGGGTAACAGAGTGAAACTCTGTCTCAGGGGAAAAAAAAAAAATGGCCAGGAACCTTGGTTCAGAGGCAGCTGAATTGTCTTAGCTCAGAAATTCTAGACCAACCTGAGCAAACGCCAGACCCCATCTCTAAAAAAAAAAATTGTCAGGCATTGTGGTTTGCACCTATAGTCCCAACTACTTGGGAGGCTGATGCAAGAGGATCACTTGAACCCAAGAGTTTGACGTTGCTGTGAGCAGTGATGCCACAGTACTTTTTTTGGAGACACAATCTCACTATGTCACTTCCTGGTCACTTCCTTCACTCACTATGTGACTTCCTGGTCACAAAATACTGGTTTTTCTTTCTTTTTTTTTTTTTTTGAGACAGAAGCCTCAAGCTGTCACCCTGAATAGAATGCCCTGGCATCACAGCTCACAGCAACCTCCAATTCCTGGGCTCACGGGAGTCCCCTGCCTCCGCCGCCCAAGTAGCTGGGACTGCAGGTGCCCGCCACAATGCCAGGCCATTTTTTTTTTTTTTTTGGTTGCAGCCGTCATTGTTGGTTGGCGGCTGAGTTAGATTTGAACCGCCAGCTCAGGTGTACGTTGGCTGGCGCCTTAGCCTGTTGAGCCACAGGTGCCTAGCCAAAATACTGGTTTTTCACTCCTTCTAGAAATAAACCAATATTGAGAATACTTGAACTTGAAATGTAACTAAAAAAAATACCTTTACAAAGCTTACCAAAAAAGCAACAAAATTCAGCTGGTCTCCCTATAGACTATCCAAAAGAATAAAAAACATTAAAGAATTTGTGACTTTATCCAACTTTAGCTGTGCAATTTTGTGAGGTTATTTTGTCATAAATTTAAAAGAAAAATATCGAATGATTAAAGAACTACTTTCAAGGCTGGGAGCCATGGCTCACACCTGTAAACCTAGCACCCTGGGAAGCCGAGGCAGGTGGATTCCTTGAGCTCAACAGTTGGAGACCAGCCTGAGCCAGGCCTAACCCATCTCTAAAAATACCCAGGCGTTGTGGCAGGGCCTGTCTCAGCTATTCAGGAGGCGAGGCAAGAGAATCGCTTAAGTCCAAGAGTTGGAGGTTGCTGTGAGCTCTGATGCCTCCTGAGGCGCCACAAAGTGAGACTCTGTCTCAAAAAAAAAAAAAAAAGAACTATTTTCACAGTATAATTTTTTTTTGCAGTAATTACGGCATCATATTTAATATTTTACAGTGCCCCAAACTTTTGATGTTTACTTGTTAGAGACAACATCAAGAGCTATATATAAAAGCATTATATTAAATTGATATGCTATATATTAACATACCAGCATTAATTGCTAGAAACAAAACCTACTCTGAAGCTTGAGATGAGCCTCCACAAAAAAGGCAAAGCTTGGGCGATGCCTGTGGCTCTGTGGGTTGGGCGCCGGCCCCTCGAGGGTGACGGGTTCGAACCCGGCCCCGGCCAAAATGCAACAAAAAATAGCCAGGCATTGTGGCGGGCGCCTGTAGTCCCAGCTACTCGGGAGACTGAGGCAAGAGAAAGGCCTAAGCCCAGGATCTGGAGTTTGCTGTGAGCTGTGACGCCACAGCACTCTACCCGGGCGGGGGGTGGGGGAGTAAAATAAGGCATATTCAGCCTCTTTAAGGGAAGACTAAGACATTAGGGATCAGAAACCCCGCTCAGAAGATCTGAGGAGCCAATCTAGAAGCTGACGCCGCGTTTAGCTCAGAATAGAGAAGAGCAAGGAGACAGCTGGGAGGCACGCCCCAGTCCGCAGGCCGGGATCCCCTTCGGTCCCGGGACAACGCTTATTAGCAGCCTCCGGGTTCCCAGACCTCAAGGTCACCGCGTGAGTCGGTTGCGAGGAAGGGTCCGAGGACGCGCGACACACCAACAACCGACGCTGCGAACCCGGGCCCGCACCTGTGTAACTCGGGACGCGTCAGGCGCGGCGAGCCCCGGCTGCTCCCCGGAGGCGTAGGGGCCGAGGAGGCCCAGAGCAGCGGCGGGGTCGGTCACAGTGACTCCTCGACCGCGGCAGCTTCTCATCCCCTCTCCCTCCCCTATTCCAGAGGAAGAATAGGCGGCAGCAGTGGGCACGACCGCTAATGGCAGACAGGTGCGCGAGACGTTCAAATGGACGCGTCCATCTTGGCTTTTCCCACCCTGCCTCGCGTCGGGGCGGGGCATCGCGAGAGGCGCACGGAGAGCTACAGGTCCCAGCGCCTGCGCAGCTGCGCAAAGGTGTCGCTGGGCGCAAGTTGGACCGTGTCCCCACCTTTTTTCCTACTGGGGTGATCCACCGAGCAGCCCTGGACACTGAACTGGCTCAAACTGTGAGGTTCTGGGCGGCGCCTGTGGCTCATCGAGTAGAGCGCCGGTCTCATATACCGAAGGTGGCGGGTTCAAACCCGGCCTCTGCCGAACTGCAAAAACAGAAAAATAGCCAGGCATTGTGGCGGGCGCCTGTAGTCCCAGCTACTCGGGAGGCTGAGGCAAGAGAATCGCCTAAGCCCAGGAGTTGGAAGTTGATGTGAGCTGTGTGACTCCACAGCACTCTACCAAGGGCGATAAAGTGAGACTGTCTTCACAAAAAAAAAAAAAAAAAAAAGAACTGTGAGATTCTTCTGTTTAGTTTCGCCTCTGCCTCTTGGCCACCACACGGGAGGTGCGTGCCTCCAGGCTAGGGGCTAGAGAGCGGGTGACTTCTGATTTTTCTCTGTGCGCTAATGCACTATAATCTTTTGGGGTCCAGACCCTTTGAAAAGTTGAACCGTCTGAAAAACCTCACAGAAACGTCGCTTTCAATTCCAAGTCTGGCCCCGGTGGCTCAGGCCTGGGGTAATCCTAGCACTCTAGAGACCAAGAAGGGTGGATCTCTTGAGCTCAACAGTTTGAGATTTACCTAAGCAAGAGCGAGACCCTGCCTGTGGCACCAGCCCTATATACCGGAGGTGGCAGGTACGTACCCGCACCCGCCAAAAACTGCAAAAAAAAAAAAAAGTTTAAAAATAGAAAAAAACTAGCTGGGCCTGCAGGGCGCCTGTAGTCCTGGCTACTCTGGCGGCTGAGGCAGGTGATCGATTGAGCCCAGGAGTTTGAGGTTGCAGTGAGCTATAATTCCATGGCACTCCACCCAGGGCTACAGAGTGAGACTCCATTGCAGAAAAAGAAAAGAAAAAGTTTTGAAGATTCACAAATACTTACCCAACAGATTCACAGACCCAGATTAAGAACAATAGCTTTATACCTCCCTCCCTGTCTGTGAGTGCAGCTGTACAATATCACACTTACACAAACTAGAACACCATCGTGAGCTGTAGTTTCCCATTACCTAGTATCTATCTTGAGGTAGAAACTATTAGCAGGCCTCCTGTTGCTTAAAAAATAAAGTTCCTAACCTCTTACAACCACCTAACCTTTGATAAACCAAACAAGAACATGGGGGAAAGACTCCCTATTCAATAAATGGTGCTTGGAGAACTGGCTATTCACATGTAAAAGACTGAAACTGGACTTCACCTTTCTCCACTCACAAAAATTGATTCAAGATGGATAAAGGATTTAAATTTAAGGCCTCAAACAATAAAAATCCTCAAAGCATAGGAAAAACACTGGAAGATATCAGCCTAGGGAAAGACTTCATGAAGAAGACTGCCATGGCAATTGCAACAACAACAAAAATAAACAAATGGGACTTAATTAAACTGAAAAGTTTCTGTACAGCTAAGGAGACAACAACCAAAGCAAATGACAATCTACACAATGGGAAAGGATATTTGCATATTTTGAATCAGACAAAAGCTTGATAACTAGGATCTATAAAGAACTCAATTAATCCACATAATAAAAGCCAACAATCCCATATATCAATGGGCAAGAGACATGAATAGAACTTTCTCTAAAGACAGATGAATAGCTAACAAACATGAAAAAATGCTCATCATCCCTAATTATTAGAGAAATGCAAATCAAAACCACCCTGAGATACCATCTAACCCCAGCAAAAATGGCCCACATCACAAAAATCTCAAAACTGCAAATGCTGGCGTGGATGTGGAGAGAAGGGAACACTTTTACACTGCGGGTGGGACTGCTAACTAATACAACCTTTTTGGAAGGAAATATGGAGAACTCTCAAAGAACTCAAGCTAGACCTCCCATTTCATCCTGCAATCCCATTACTGGGCATCTACCCAGAAGGAAAAAAAAAATCCTTTTATCATAAGGACACTTGCACTAGACTGTTTTTTGCAGCTCAATTTACAATCGCCAAAATGTGGAAACAGCCTAAATGCCCACCAACCCAAGAATAGATTAACAAGCTGTGGTACATGTACACTATGGAATACTATTCAGCCATTTAAAAACAATGGAGACTTTACAGCCTTTGTATTAGCCTGGATGGAAGTGGAACATACTATTCTTAGTAAAGCATCACAAGAATGGAGAAGCATGAATCCTATGTACTCAATTTTGATATGAGGACAATGACGCGGTGTGGGTGGGGGAAAGGGAGAACAGAGAGAGAAAGAATGAGGAAGGGATGGGGAAAGGAAAAGCAGAGAGAGAAGGAGCAAGGTGGGTGGGGTCTTGTGCCACACCTTTTGGGGGCAAAACACGATTGTAAGAGGGACTTTACCTAACAAATGCAATCAGTGTGACCTGGTTTCTTGTACCCTCAATGAATTCCCAACCATAAATTTAAAAAAAAAAAAAAAAAAGTTCTATTTCTTTACCCAAGAATTAAGTTGGCTGCAACTTCTTCACTAACGTAGTCTTACTGGGATTCTCCATATACTTTTTGCACCTCGTGGTCTTGTTTAATCTTGTCTCTTAGAATGTCATCTTTTAGGGTACCCCTTCTCAGAAGGCTTCAGTCTAACAGGAAGGAGCATCTCTTAGAACTTTGAGTAGACCTGCCTTTGAGTATGGTCATTTACCTGAAGCCAAGCCTTCTTTTAATCCAGAAGCTGGCAAACAAAATCAGCCATGCAGACCTTTTGGGACTCCTTCTGGAGTGTGGGAAAACCCACCTAGTGCCAAGCAATCTTCCAAAATGCTAATTATCAAAAAAGTTTCCAAAGAGGATTCTGCTGCTGCCTTCTCTGCTACATTCACCTCACCAGGATCTCACCATGCAAATGGGAACAAATCGTCATCCATAGTTCCAAGTGTCTATAAGAACCTGGTTCCTAAGCCTGTACCACCTCCTTCTAAGCCCAGTGCATGGAAAACTAACAGAATGGAACACAAATCAGGATCCCTTTCCTCTAGCCGGGAGTGTGCTTTTACCAGTCCAATCTCTGTCACTAAACCAGTGCTACTGGCTGCTGGTGCAGTTCTGAGTTCTCCCAAAGAGGTGAGTGAGGGTAAACCAAGGCAGCCTTTTCTAAAGTTGCCGTTTCCCATTTACTTACACTACAGTGTAATCTGTACAGTTATTGTACTCTGTTGCTAGTATGCTTAGCTGAGTTGTTTATTTATTAATGTTTTCCTTTATTATCCACAAGTGGGCAGTAGCTGGGTAGAGTAATGTTGTGGTTAGGCCAAGGTTATCTTGTGTTAGACTGGCATTCTGCTGGTGTCTGTAAAAAGAACAAAGAAGTGCCATATGAACCAGCCAGTCTGAACTGTGAAAACTATGTAAAACTGTAGTCTGTTAAATAAAAGGGATATTTGGTAAAACACAGTCATAAATACAATTTCTCAAAATCAGTGCCATTTAGAAAAGTGACCCAGAGAATCCCAGTTCTTGCTCTTCGCTATCAGAAGCAACCTATTTGTGGTATTTGCCCAGAGTCCTTCCAGCACCACCCCTCCAATTGAGATCAGCTCTTCTCGTCTGACCAAGTTGACCCGTCGAACCACTGACAGGAAGAGTGAATTCCTGAAGACTTTGAAGGATGGCCGGAACGGACATTTCTCAGACAACAGAGACTGTGATAAGCTGGAGGATGTAAGAGCATAAGAATTTTTCTGGGAAAGCATAGGAGTTTTCCTTTGTTATGTATGTGCTTTCTTTACGGATCAATAGGTAGCAAGATTTTGGAATGTATAGAGAAGGCCAGGCATGGAGGCTTATGCATGTAATCCTAGCACTCAGGGAGGCACAGGTGGGTGGTTTGCCTGAGACCAACCTCAGCTGGAGTGAGACCCAGTCTCTACAAATAGTTGGGCATTGTGGTAGGCACCTGTAGTCCCAGCTACTCAGGAGGCTGAGGCAAGAGGATCACTTGAGCACAGGAATTTGAGGTTGCTGTTAGCTATAATGCCATGGCACTCAACCCAGGGTGACTAAGTGAGACTCTGTCTCAAAAATAAATAAATAACATGTACTGAGATATTCTGCTTAGGAATAACAGCCTTCTAGAACCTGCAGCAAAAAGAATTTAATCCTTTGTTCAGCGAAGATTTCGTATCGGGGTTTTTTAGTTTTTTTTTAGTTTTTTTTTTTGGTTTTGTTTTGTTTTTTGAGACACAGTCTCAAGCTGTCATCCTGGGTAGACTGCTGTGGTGTCACAGCTCACAGCAACCTTAAACTCTTGGGCTTAAGCAATTCTCCTGCCTCAGCCTACCAAGTACCTGGAACTGCAGGCACCTGCCACAACGCCCAACTATTTTTTGGTTTTAGTTGTCATTGTTGTTTTGGCAGGCCCAGGCTGGATTCAAACCCACCAGCTCCAGCATATGAGGCTGGCGCCCTAGCCACTTGAGCTATAGGCGCTAAGCCCCAGTATTAGGGTTTATTTTAATGACTGTTCACCTACTAAAGGACTTTTTGGTTTCTTCCAAGTGTCAAAAGTTAGGAACAAAGCTACTGTAAACATCTATGTGCAAGTTTTTGTGTTAGCATATTTTATCAACTCCCTTGGGTAAATACCAAGGGGCACGACTAATAGATCATACGATAAGAGCATATAAAGAAACCACCAAATTGGGGCAAGGTGTGTGGTTCATACTTGTAATCCTAGTACTCTGGGAGGTGGAGCTGAGGTGGGTGGAGTTCAGGACTTCAATACCAGCCTGAGCAGGAGAGAGACCTCCATCCCCCCTCCCAAAAAAAAACAACACCAAACTTTCTTCCAACATGGGCTGTAACATTTTGCATTCCCACGAGCCATGATACCATCATTGTCTTAGATTTTACCCACCTGGTACAAACGTAATTTTCATTTGCATTTCCTTGATTACATACAATGTGAAGCATCCATCTATATCTTCTTTGGTGATGTGTTAGTTTGATTTTTTTGGTAGAGACAGAGTCTCACTTTATCGTCCTCGGTAGAGTGCTGTGGCGTCACACGACTCACAGCAATCTCCCAACTCCTGGGCTTAGGCAATTCTCTTGCCTCAGTCTCCCAAGTAGCTGGGACTACAGGCGCCCGCCACAACGCCTGGCTATTTTTCTGTTTTGCAGTCTGGCTGAGGCTGGGTTTGAACCCACCACCTTTAGTACATGGGGCCGGTGCCCTACTCGATGAGCCACAGGTGCTGCCCTTGGCCTGAAATTTTTAAGTATGCTCTTATTTTCCTAATGTTTTCTTCTTTCTAAAACGTTCTCAAATATTAACACAGAAAGAACTACATGAAAAGAAACTGCATTCTCTGTGAATTTTGTGGTCTCCTTTCCCCAGAAAGGGCTGGCCCTGTTTCTTATTTCCATAGGAACATTTTACACAGCCTGCATTCAGTTTGACTATTAGCAGCTGTGGCATGTAATTTTTTTTTCAGCCAAATGTAGGCATCCACACAACCCTAAAACTAGGTGAGAAAGCTGAAGTCCCTCATGGGAAGTTGACTTGCAAGAAATTTGCCATCCATTTGGACAGACTGCCCATTCTGAGATGGATGTCTAATGATCTTATGTTGGGATTCGTGTCAGGAAAAATGAATGAACTGTGGGAGACAGTTCTCTGTCTTAAATTTGCTTAGCCTGCAATCAAGTATAATGATTTCCCTACCACGGAGCTTTAAATGAGGATGAGCCAGGACAATGGCTCATCCTGGGTCAATGTTTGCAAATTTTCTTCTGTAACAAAATCACTTTGGAAATTTGAGAAAAGACAGTATGAGAACCTCTCCACTCCCACCCTCCCCAGACAAGTTCATTAGGTCGGGGAAGGCATCCCAGGAACGTGCCCTTGTAACTAGTGCACCAGGTGGCACACTGGCAAGTGGTCCACTAACCGGGATCTGAGCAACACGAGTAGGGTCCCTTCCCAGTCTTTCACTCACAAGCATTTACTGAGTGCGCAGGGTCAAACTGGACATCACAAGCAAAAACGATTATGTGTGAAGTGTATTAGAAAGAGAATACAACACACTGAGGGCATAACATCACCTGTGTGTGAGCGCTGGACAGTTTCCAGAGCATGCTCACATCCATTGCTTTCTCTCTGCATCACCTAAGTGAGAGAGACAGAGAAGTGATCGCTACTTTCATTGCACAAAAAAAAGAGGACTGACTGCATTGTGCTACATATAGTGCATACTTTTTGCCAAAAATTTTGAGGGAAAAGTAGGGATGCACATTATACCTGGCCAGTATAGCTCAGGCGCAGCGGAGCTCAGTGGGCCTCCCAGGGTCCCCACGCCTTCCCACCTGGGCCCACCAGGTTTATCTAGTTCCAGTCCAGAAGGATCCTTCATCTGGTGGGAGTGGGCTGGATTGGCCTTCGCTGAGTGCCATAATCAGAGAAGGGGGTAGTAGCAGGGCTGGTGACATGAGCTGTGGCAGTGTGGAGTAACGCCAAGGCCCAACGCCCAGCTGCACAAAGAGGAGGTCCGGGAGCCCCACGCAGAGTCCAAGGACCTGTCTGGCTGTCTGAGGGCTGAGCAGCCTCAGAAGCTCCTGCTCTGCCAGCCGTGTTTGTGCCCCTAAGTGTTGGGGCGGGGAAGAGCTCCCCGGAGAGAAGGAAGGGGCTGACTTCACAGAGGGGCGACTGTGGGAGGGCAGTGCAATCCGCACATCACTAGGGGAGCGTTAGCCCTCTCCAGGTGTGTCTTTCCCAGCTGAGAACCAGCCACTTTCTCAAAAACCATTTTCCTAAAAGTATGGGCCCAAAGCATGGGTGCAAATTATACATGGGAGCGCATTATACACCACGAAATACAGTAAGTGATTTCTCTAGTTTCTATGGCTACCAGATGATGGACACGGATCATATCTGGGACTTTTGACTGCAAGGGCTGAAGGGAGGAAAACTGTGATAATGATACCAATCCCCTGAAAGACAGGGGCATAAAGCTGTACTTACAGGCATGTTCATTGCTATATTCACAGAGAAAAAATGGAAACACTAAATGCTCATCAATACTCACCTGTTTTTCTTTTTTAAACAAAACTATCATGCATCTACACAATGTACTATTTTGCAGTCTTTAAAAAGACAAGGCAGATCTTTATTAAGGTAGCAAAGTGTTTATGATGCATTATTAGTTAAAAAGAAAGCAAGTTACAAAACTCTATACAGAGAATAATCCTTTTCTGGAAAAAAATATGTGCATAAACTTATAACTCTGTAAGGTCATTTCCTTCTACACATCTAGAGAGAGAGAGAGACAGAGGCAGAGAGGGTAAGAGAGAAAGATGGAGAGAAAGACAGTAGGAAATATGGGTGACTCCGATTTTGCTTGGTACCCTTGAGTGGGGAACAGGCACAGTTGACCAACTCTAGGGAATAGAACTTCCACTGGACCCTAATTGGAGCAAAGCACTAGGGGATAATTTCTCTAAATTAAATAGCATATGAATTTGGGAAGTACCTGGCATAGAAAAAGGTAGAAAAAAGTTGTTACTATATTGGGAGTGATGGCCATTCCTTGGGGCTCCACTCCTGAGCACCACAATTCTATTCTTAACTATAAATATAACATTTACTATTCCTTTTCCTATGACACAGCAGTATAACATTAATGTATATTTCCAAAGTAATAAGGGTCTTAGTTTATAAGCATCAAATAGTATTTTTAAAAGAAATAATTCTTATGTATTTGTCAAAGAGGAACATATTGAACGCAAACATTTTTTCTTGAAGTAGCTGATTTTTTCAGTTCTAAAGAACAGGAATTGGCTGGCTAAAAGGAAAGAAAAAATAAAAACACATTTCTTTGAAAAGTAATCAAAAAAGCTTTTCTAACTCATAACTATAGAGCACCATAAAGATGATATTTTATTAATGTCTCTTCTTTTCTAGGGTGGACTAATGTGTATTGTGAATATCATTTGACTGCCCACCAGGGATTGCGTGTCTCCCCTGGCAGGCCCTGCACTTGACAATGTTAAGATAAGGTCTCCATCCTGGAGAAGCTGCCAGTCTTGCCCTTTATTTTTCAAACTGCAACACATTCTACTCAAAATAAAAAACACAAGTGCATTCCTCAAATGATGGGCACTTATTTGCAGAAAGGCTCTTAGATAAAAAGGCAAGATTTTTGTGGCTGATTTATTATGTTTAACAAAATGAAATGCTTTTGCTTTCATCGATACTGAAATTTGTTTTTTTCTAAAAACAAAAGACTACTTTTTCCTTCACTCTATTCCCAAAGACAAAAACCCTGGAGGGAAATAACATTAATTCCTGTAAGAGTCACGGACCTTCCATTAGGAATCTATTGCAAGAGAGAAACTGTCTTGGGAACACACGTGCCCGTGAAATATTGCCTGCAATTTCAGGAGCTCAAGGATCACCTTGCCCATTTATGGGCACCAGTTAATCAACTCTATTACAGAAGCTTATATTTATCAAATGCACTTCTGACAATATTTATTTAGTGCAAATTTGTAAAGCTCCTATACTATGCAAAAGCTCTATTAGATGTGCAGTACAATCTGTGTTTCAATGAGCCCTCCAGGGGCTCCTGATGGGTGCTAAGTTGGAGATCCACTGGTTGTGCAAAAATATGCCACACTCTGGCCCTATCCCCAAGAAATTCTGATTTATTTGGTCTGGTGTGCAATCCCAATCCTTGGTGTTTTAAAAATGTCTCTAGGAAATTCTTATATATAAGCATAGTTGTGACCCTTTGGTTTAAAGTGGAGATGTGCTTTCAGCTTCCTGGAAAACATTTATAGCCCAGAAAGAAAGAAAGTCTATTGCCCACACCTATGTATCTATGAGGCTCCCCAAATGCCCAGTAGCATGGGCTACAGCTTTAAAGGTATCCAGGGTGGCAGGAGGCCCTGGTTCAGTCACATGGGCACTTTGGAGGCTGTGTTCCGACATCCACCCTCGCGCCCCCACCTCGGCCAATTAATTTACTGTTCAACAGCAGGAGGCTCAAAGCCTGCTTTCTAATTAATGAATGAATATTAATTTCACTTGTAGAGTTTTTTGTTGAATGGAAACAATATCTCTGAGTGTTTTATTTGAAACTAGAGGATAGGACTTGCATTCCTGGGGTGGAGGCTTTTAGCTTCCAATTGCTGTCCTTAGTGGCAAATAGATCAATTTTTGTTACTGATCAGCCTCTCTGCTAACAGTTTCTGTAAGGAACATCTATTTCACAACTAATGGAGAAATATTTGCTTTGAAGAGTTTCTAGACTTTCAATTCACATGAGAAGCACTTTTTGCAAGTCACTGTCCTCTGGAATATCTGCATGATTCACCGAAGTCAGATAAAAGACACTACCCTGCCCAATAGAATGGTCTCCGTTATGCATATATATACACACATAGTGTGTGTGTGTAATTATATATAATTTTAAAAATGATAATGACCACTATTTTATTGAGCGTTTATTGTAGATGGGCGCTGGATTGCACAGTCTTTATAAGAACTATTCAAATTTATTGTTATCCTCATTTTATAGATGATTGTCCAAAGTTATATACCAGGAATTCAGACCCAGATTTCTCTGATTCTGGCATCTATAAACTTTTCACCATCATTACACGATTTTCATAAAACAACAAATTGCCTCAATATTGACATCATGCTCCCCTAAGTTACCATGGGCAGTGACTCCTGTGAGTATGAACCCCAAACTCCAGTAATGAGCTGAAAAAATTCTCCTCTTCTCCCTGTTTTGGGGTTTCTCTGAAAGCTGCCTCTGTTGTAAGCTGCCAGGATACTCTCTTTCAGTACTGGATTTGACTTGGCACTTGTGTGAGAGCCTGTAGAAGTGATTAACTCCAGTCACACCATCATCTGTTACTGAATCCAAGTAACTTCAAGTAGAATGCTGCTCATAGAATTGTCTGCTTCCTTTGGTAAGTTGAAGAAAAGTTAATCATAAACAAGAAACTGTCCATGGAGGACCTGATAAAGGTGATAAGTCTGTTAAAATGAAGGTTAAAAAGATTTGCAAAATCTTTACTTTGCTCAGTGACAAGATGCTGACATGATTATGATCTGTGGGAAGAGAAAGTTGTAGGTAAACTACAATTCTGGCAACAATTTGGTATTTAATAACACCATAAGACTTCAAGAATTAAAAATTATAATGGGCTTGTCTGGTTTATAATGAAAAGATCATGCTGTGTTGCCTATGGCTAGGCAATGGATGCAAAGTCTTTCTTTTAAAAAGTTTTTGTATCTATTCTTGAAGCCTAAAGGAATGCATTACAAGTTCCTAATGAAGACATTAAAAGTCCTTTGGACTCACAGACTTGTTTGAATTTGCATGTGGTTGACATAATTGTACAATTGCACATTAGATCTATGAGCCTGTTTCACCTCTTTATATTGCCAATTTGATTTAGGAATAATAATTTCTGAGCTTTCAACTTTATCATGTTGGATTATAGAGGCGCATTTTATCATAAAAAAAAATATAAAATAATAAAGTGGGGAAAAGAAAAATTTCAAGCAAAAATTATTAAGTAATTTTGACCCAGGTTCTTTTCTTTCTTTTTTTAAACCACATCTATGGCTTCTAAATGCTAACTTATACCTTATGCTGATCTAGGAATGCCAAATTTTCAAAAAAGAAGTGATGCTACACTTATTAGGAATATTGCTTTCTCCACCTACAAATAAATGTTGATTTGTTACATTAAGATACCTTTTCAGAAAATTAGAGTTTATAATCTGTACAATATTGATCCAATCAGGAATCAAACTTCCTCGTAAAAGAGATGCCTAAATTCAGCAATCATTTTCATGCATCATTTCCACACTGTTTGTGCTATCCTGGGGAATCAAATGTTGAAATCTAACACAGTATTTTTAATAGTAATGTAAAGTAAAGCAATCTAAATATATATTATTTAAATTAATTAATGGTGTGATAATTTAATAAAATATTATTTCTTTACAAGCATTTTCAAAGAATTTTTAATAATATAAGAAATCTTAAGAAAACAATTCTCAGAGAAAAAAGAAAGATATAAAACAGTTCCAATGACACACAACATTAGAAATTAATATAGCAGAATAGTCTCAGTATTTATATGTAGGAAGTAAAGTTGTGGGTAATATACATTCTCTTCTTTTTTCTTTCCAGTATTTTAAATATTTTGCAAAGGCACATATCTAATTTCTAAAGACAAGAAAGTATTAGTTTGGCCTATCAGCAGAGGGAAAAGCAAAACTTATGAGGGACCTAATCCCAGCAAGAATGGCCCACATCACAAAATCTCAAAACTGCAGATGCTGGCATGGATGTGGAGAGAAGGGAACACTTTCACACTGTTGGTGGGACTGCAAACTAATACAACCTTTTTGGAAGGATGTATGGAGAATCCTCAAAGAACTCAAACTAGACCTCCTTGATTCTGCAATCCTATTACTGGGCATCAACCCAGAAGAAAAAAATCCTTTTACCATAAGAACACTTACACTAGACAGTTTATTGCAGCTCAACTTACAATTGCCAAAATATGGAAACAGCCTAAATGCCCACCAACCCAGGAATGGATTAACAAACTGTGGCATATGGATAACATGGAATACTATTCAGCCATCAAAAAGGTGGAGACTTTACAGCCTTTGTAGTAACCTGGATGGAAGTGGAACACATTATTCTTAGTAAAGCATCAAAAGAATGGAGAGGCAAGAATCCCATGTACTCAATTCTGATATGAGGACAATTAATGACCTAGTACATGGTGGGGAGTGGGGGAAGAGTAGAGAGAGGGGCTGGGGAGTCATGGTGTGTGACACACCTTTTGGGGATGGGACACAGTTATAAGAGGGACTTTAACTAACAAACGCATCAATGTAACCTAGTTCATAAAACTAAAAAAAAAAAAATCTATTAGTTTTTTTTAATGCTAATCAAGTGGAGAAGTGGGAGTGGAGCAGGAACAAAGGAATCTGTAATGGGTTGTGATCAATTAGTTGTAAAAAAAATTTACTATTTGTTTACTTTTTCCATGCTTTGAGATTATGAAGAATTTGAAGGTGCTTTTAGGCAACACATAAAATATAAAAAATCAAAAATAAATAATCAGGACCAGATAAAATTGAATTGTACAGGTAAACACATACAACCACTGCCACAAATAAGTCTGACATAATTGACTACAGGTAGGAAATAAATTTGGCTTTGAGCTTCCTGCAAAACACAGCCCCAGAAAAAAGTCAGTTGCATAGTATTCATTGTCCAAAAGATAAAAAAGTGGACTTTCTCAGGCCAAGCAAAGCTTTTACGCACTCAATTCCGAAAGAAATTATTCAGTGGATTCGCAAGGGGAACATTTAATGATATGATACACAACAAACTCCATAATATCTGTACAGCATATATAGATATAGATTTTATAAAGCTGCTTCCTACTGTTTCATTTTTAAACTGGTCAATTTTATGTTAAAAAGCAACCCAGAAAGATCAGTCTGCAATGAATGGAAATAATGCCCAAAGACATTACTGCCTTAGAGCTTGGTGTGAACTCTGAGTAAAACCTACATTAAAAATCAGTATTATGTGGACTGCTTCATGTTAGATTACTCTTTTATCAGTAGATATAAATGAAGTGTCAGCAGCTGAAGGAGTTTCCAGCCAAGTACTTTAAGATCAACTGAATGGGCAGGCATGGTGGTTTACGCCAGTAATCCCAGCACTCTGGGAGGCTGAGGTGGGAGGATTCTGTGGACTCAGTAGTTTAAGACCAACCTGAGCAAGAGTGAGACCCCCATTACCACTAAAAAATTGTCCACCATTGTGGTGGGTGCCTGTAGTCCCAGCTACTCAAGAGGCTGAGACAGAAGGATCACTGGAGCCCAACAGTTTGAGGTTGCCGTGAGCTATGATGATACCACTGTATCCTATGCACTGTAGCCCGGGTGACAGAGTAAGACTTTGTCTCAAAAAAAAAGAAAGAAAGAAAGAAAGAAAAAGAAATTTTGGGACTACTTTTGGACTGAATTACTTTTTTAAATGCATTTTTAAAGTGTTGGTTTATTTAACATTTGTATGGGATAAACCTGTAACCAAATAGGACAAAAATATTTCGAAATTATCCAGTAAAACGATAGCATTTGGACCAAAAAGAACTACTAAGACTTTAACTACTCTTTACGAGTTAAAACTAGGCTTGGGCAAGTTAATCAATACCTTTGAACTTATTTCCACTTCAAAAACTGGGACTATATGGATCAAGATCAAATGACATACATAACCTGAAAGCGTATTTTACTCTATAAAAGACCAAAAGATAACAGAATTTATTACATCTGTTCAAGTTTTAAAAGGACCATCAGAACTTTGTTTAGACAAGAGATTTTGAAAATGACCCTAGTAATTTCCACCTAAAGTTTTTTACACGTTGTGATGGTTAATTTTATGTGTTTATGCAGCTGCTAAAATGTTATTTCTGGATGTGTCTGTGAAGTGTTTCAGACATTAGCATTTGAGTCTGTAGCCTAGGTGAAGAGGATGACCCTCCTCAATGCCAGAGGCCACCACCCAGTTCACTGAAGGCAGAAATACAAAAAATGGAGAAAAGGTAAATTTTCTTCCTGCTAAAGCTGAGACATCTACTTTCTCCTGCCCTTGGACATGGGCACTCCTGATTCGCTAACTTTTGATCTTGGGATGGGACTGTACCCTCCACTACTGGCTTTCCTCCGTGTCCAGCTTGCAGGCAGCAGTGGTGAGCCTTCTCAGCCGCCACCATCCAATCTCTCATAATGAGCTTCTTTCTACACGTCTGTGTATCTCCTAATAGTTCTGTTTCTCCAGACAACCCTGCTCAATACACCCATTCAGTTCAATAAGCATTTATTTGAGCACATACCAAATGCTTTCGGGGGACAAAATAAATGCACACATGCTTCTTAATACAGAGAGGATTAGGATGCCCCCCTCTAGACCAACATGCTGTTCACTGTTAACGTGTAATTAAATGACACGATGAGCACTCTGCGCGCTCAGAGCAGTTGGAGCTGACCGCCCCGGACTGGGGAGGCTTCCCGAAGTATTTCTCCTCCTCTCCTTGTGATTCAGCTTTCGTTAACAAATAATTAAGAACTGGCAAAATGTCCAATGAAGGGTTTTTTTTTTTTTTTTAATTATCCCAGGATGGAGAGTTGTGTTCCAGTTTCTATGTGAGACTAATTTTTATTTCCCGAGCTTTGATTTTAAAAGATAATAACGTTTGAGTCATGTTTAGCTCTCACATACAGAATAGGGAATTAATTTCCTTTCTGTTTGCTGGAAGCACTACACACGATGGTTAGATGTCAAGAAAGAGCAGGTAATAATTTATGTGCGAGGAAAGAGAAAACTCTTCCACTTCTTTTAAATTGAGGAATTATATATACAGGGAGGGAAGGCAAGAGAGAGACAGAGATTAGATTAAGCTAGGATAGATAAGAAATGTGGACAAAATTAGATTCTTATATTCATATAAAAGATGAGATAATCTAAGAAATACTAAACTAGAGCCCCTCGGGAATAAAGTAAACCTTCTAATGTCTCAAATCAGCTGAGACCAACCACTTCAATTAGAAATTTCCATCTATTCATTCCAAAATGACAGCCAGAAATTATTGCAAGAGATTTTTTTATTTTTGTGTTTTAGGCTCAAATCTTATTTCATGTATCATTTATAAGAGGAATGACAGGATCCTTGATAAAACCCAAGGCTCTTGACCTAGGTCCGACAGAGAATTTTCTAGGCCCCTTTCAGTTTATAAAGCTCTTTTCTACTCCCTTCTTATCTCCCTGCGGCTTCTCCTACTTAACTTCCCTCTGTCCTGCCCGTGGTCACACCTGTGACTTCAGGAGGGACGAGCATCTAAGAGCTTTAGAGGTTGGCTGATAGATAACCTTTAAATTTTAACAGAATTCCCCAATGTAGGAATAATGACCTTATTAGAGAGTTTTCTTGGATAGTTCTTATTCCATTTTTTAAATAAAGGTGATTTATTAAGTGTTTTTAGTTAAAAAATCAAATAATGCCAGCATTATGGCTCATTATACCAAATTTGGAAAAATAGAATTTCTTTTATTTCCTAAAATTTTATCTTTACCTTCTTCCACCCTGACAAGAAATACCCTCAGCCATTTGCAGTTTCCTTCCACTGCCCTGTCCTAAGTTGGGGCACGGCCTTGCCCGGGGCCAGGTTTCCACGTGAGTAATATTCCATCTGGTTGTTGCGCCTTGCAGGTTGCCATGGAAGTGTCCACAAACCAGAATGACAGTATCTGTGGATCCAGTGGTCCTCAGCTGCTGCCAAGCTGTGACTGGAGCAGAAATTCTTCTGATTGCTTTCCACCCATCTGAAAACATACTTTTTCTGTTATGCCCGACAAGGTTATTACAAGGAGGAGTGGGGAAGAGCAAACGGAAGGACAGGTTGCCCCAAAAGCCAAGACCTTACCACCTCTGGGGGACCAGAGCTCTCTGTTGCCGTGGCTTCCAAATCTCAAGGGAATCTCTAGGTTTTTCCTGGAAGAGATTCTTTTCCTTTTACATTTTTGGCCAAAACACTTTATTTAGACATAAATCCTCATTTTATCTACTTACTCCCCCAAACCTCTTTCTATTCCAGGCTTTTGGGTAATAAAAGCCAGGAAGTTTCGCAACTTGTCCAACTCTCTGCTTTTCCACCTTCCTCCACTGAGCCCAGGAGCACAACCCTGGTTCTCTCTGGGGTAAGGGTAAGAAAAAGAGGAATATAGAGAAAAAGCAGAAATAAGTTTATTGTCCTAAAATATCATTCCCCTTCCCTTGCACATAATTGTGTTTCTCCAGTCTTTTCTTTGTTTGGGTCTTAGTAATAGAGCTGGAAAGATGGTGAACCTGAGGCCAAATGTCATGGCTCCTGGAAGATGATCCTTCATGTATTTTCTAAAAACAACCATGCACAGCACAGGTTATTTCAGGGATTGCTTTGGCTCACCCACCTGTCCCCTGGAGCACATTGGCCTCTGCATTCCTGCTTATGCGCAGGGCCACTTGAACCTGTATAAATTGCTTAATACTTATTCATGCATTTCACAATCATTCCTTAATTGTTAACATCAAATGAGGTAAGAGAGTTGCGTCATGGCCTCACTTAAAAACAGTTCTTTACATCCTCCATTCTCCAGCAAGCTTTTTTTAACACCAAGGGAGCAAAATTTCTGCTTAATACGTATAAAGACCAAATGATAATTATAATAAATTTTTGCATAAAGTTGATTACTACACATGAAGTTTATTACATTACAGCCTATGATAGGCTATTTATAATTAAGAACAAAAAGTGATGTTAAGTAAGCTAATGTGAAAATTTCAAGTATCACAACTTAACATACTGATCATCAATCAATTTATATGATCTGAATACACGCAGAAAAAACATTTACTTACCATTTAACATTTTACTTATTTCTTAGGCTTGTTTACAATCAAATGGGTAGAAAAGGCAACCAGCTGTATTAGAAGTATAAATGACATCATAGTTATGAAAATGTTTAACCTCATTTAACTTAAGATAATTTAAAATGAGTAGTATTTCAGCACCATCAGTTGTTTGTATTTTCTGTGTTAATCTGAGGTATCTATTATGACAAAAATGTCAGTACTTTTAGTCACTATTTTATTTGTAGGAAAAAATGCAACATTTTCTTGAATGAATAATTTGGACTTTTCATTCAGATTGGCCTTCCTCTGAATTAGGTTTGATGACCTGTTAGTGTTTGTGTATTTCCACTTATATGACAGTTGCTTTTCCTGAATCAAAGGGAGGGATTAGGTTCACATTTCACAGTGAAATCCAGTCAGATTCAGTTACTCACCTTCAGGGGACACTGAAGTATAGATGGTCAGTACACATCACTGCCTTCTTTTTTCTCAAATTTATACTTACATTTAAGGAAGGAAAGAGTAGCCCCCGCCCACTCCATTGTGGGGCATGTGATTAGTCCCATTTGTCGCCACATCCTCTCACAAGACTTTCAGAATCAAGTGGTTTCTGGCCAATAGAACAAAATTGTCCCATTCCCCAGTGGATTCGAATGAAAACTGGCAGTAAAATCAGATATAACTTGAAGAGGAGACCATGGAGATGAACCAAGCTGGGAATACATGGAATTGCACCTGAGATGACATATACTTATTCGTGTCAAGGTCACTATCATCTTACCCAGCCAACCTGACAATATCATCAGTTGGACAATTGGCCATGTTTCATTGGGAAAATGAGTTTTCTCTTTGTTTTATGCACTTCACTACCAAGCTGGTGCAGTAATAAATATGTGAGATATTTTTGCTTAAAAAAATGAAAGAGTAGTTGATAAATTTGATTATTTAATTCTTTATCAAAATTAAGAAAAAATATACACTTTGTTGAGATATAATGGGTATACAAAAAATTATAAATATTTAATGTATACATTTTAATGAATCTGTGATACCATCACCACAATTAAGGCGTTAAACATATCCATCAACTCAAAAAAGGGGAAAACATTTCAACTACAGTAAAGCAAAAACAAAAAAGTAAAGAAAAAAAGTTTGAAATGCATTAGAACTGCAAAGGGCCAATAGCACTAGTATAAAAAGAGCTTTTAAAAAATGGCCAAGGAAAAACAAAGGATAACAAAAGATGGACAAAGGCCCTGAGGAAAAAGCCAAAGAAGAAATACATATGACAAATAAATAAATTGTGAAAAATGAAAGCGAGGTTCCTCACAGTCAGAAAAAGGAATTAGATATAGGAAAGGCAAAAGGTAGAATCTATTCTGCAGTATTGGGTCAGAGGATCAGTGTGAACTCATGATCTTAATATATATTCAGTCAACTTGGTTTAGAAATAAGAATAGATTGTGTGAGCATCCATACGCATATTTCCTAGCCCTATTTGCTGAAACAACTTTGATTTGAGACAAATCAAAGAGACATTGATTTCTCAGTACCAGAGGGCACCTCTGCAAACACATCTTGGTCTCCACGTAACATTTTCAACTAAAAGGGACCTGTGCTCCTTAGATAAATAGGAAATTCCAAGGCTGGACAAGAGATAGAAAGAGATGAAGTTACAAGATGATCTTGGAATATCTTATGGTACAAGAAAGTAAAGAAATGTTCGCTAAGTGTGGGGATCATATAACAGATATAGGAGTCAACTTAAAAGGGTAGCTAAAGTTGGACCAATCATGTCAACAAAATAAATGATAGTAATTCATTATGACTCATAGAGTAAAATAAGAATTCATGAGCCCAGGGGATATAAATAATTGAATCAGTAAATAAATTAGGGAGGAAGTAAAAATTGCTCCTTACAGTAGAATTTAACTAATAAATGTAAAAATGATTAAAATAGGTAATTACCATTTCACAAAAATCACAGTAGTAGTCATTTTAGTCAAGAATCATTAATGAATGCTAAACTTAGTGGGTAAGTATGATGAGAAACAGGATAATTAAAGTATCATCTCCACAAGATAATTATTAATTACAGAGGGAAAAACAATAAATTTCCAGGGGAAATAACTTGGCAAATATGACTTGAACAAAGTGATTAACGTTGACATCCACATAATGGGACAAATTCTCATCAAATGCCTCCTAATGTGATACAGTGAGAAGTACACAATATTATTTTTGTGGTATTCTTGAAGAATGCAAAACCTGAGTTTAAATAAAGAAAACCTCAGACATATGTAATTTGAGAATCTGTTTGAAAGTATAAAGTTTAGGTAAGACAAAGAAAAACTGAGGCACTGTACTAGATTAAAAGGAACTAAATAAAGAACCATGATGATTTCATGCAATCTGTGATCCTGAGTTAAGGGCATTAACCACAAATTATACTTCTGGATCCTACAGAGCAAAGAGCATAGAAGCAAACACTAAAGAAAAGGATTATTTAATAAACACTATTGATTATTTAATAAGGAATCTAGATGGCTGGAGGCTTCCATCTTCATCAGCTCACCTCTTCCTTAGCAGATATATGTGTTTCAAATCACTTACAGAACATAGGTGTGCAGTTAGGTATGCAAGATGAGTTCTGTCTTTCATCAAAGAATTTGCAGGACATAGTTAAAAAAAAAAAAACTGCTTTGAAGGTGCTAGACTCTACCAAGCTAAAATGTTTCGTAATCCTAGCAGTGACTTTAATTTATTTGTTCTTGACTCTGGAAAACTAGAGGTCATGGTCTCCTTGTCTACCCAGAGAGTGGGTATCTTGTATATATCTAGCCTTTTGGGAAATGTCATTAGAAATTTCATAAATTAAACTTCCCATTGCATGTCGTCTTAGAATTTTCAAAGATCCTCTGTTTTTGAGACAGAGTTTTACTTTGTCATCCTCAGTAGAGTGCTGTGGTGTCATAGCTCACAGCAACCTCCAACTTTTGGGCTCAAGAGATCCTCTTGCCTCAGCCTCCCAAGTAGCTGAGACTACAGGTGCTTGCCACAGATCCAGCTATTTTTAGAGATGGGGTCTTGCTCTTTCTTGGTCAGGCTGGTCTTGAATTCCTGAGCTCAGGCAATCCACCTGTCTGGGACTCCCAGACTGTTGGGATTACAGGTGTGAGCCACTGCACCCAACCTGGGCAGGAGCAATCTGTTTGTGGCCTTCCAGTCTGCTTAGACTACTGGTATACCTGAAATGTTAAGAGAGCTCCTACTCAGAGACATGACTAGGTAACTTACCCAAAGATCATCTAGGTTGAACATTTCCATAAAACCATTAGTGTTTCAGAGCATGTTCATCCTTCCTGAATGGTATTTAAGGGGTCTAAGGCAAGGCACCGAACAAAATTCTTCCCTGAAATCACCCTACTGACAATATAGTCCTTCAGATTTTGTGTATGATCCAGGGTTCTGTAGAAGTGCTAAAAGTCCCAGGATTCATCTGAGTTCTTATTTGTTAGCTGGCTGATGAAAAGACAGTGAAGAAACTGGTCACAGTTTGGAGTCTCAGAAAGAGAAACAGGTGGAGGGCAAGAGGTATGTCATTATTTTTAGCCCTTTTCATTATGCAACTTTTACATTCACCCTCCCTGTGCACTTTCAAAAATATTAATTGAGGGCTTTTAGGGATTGAATTATAGCCCCCAAAGATATGTTGAAGTCCTAACTTTCATACCTTGGAACGTAGTTCCGTTTGGAAATAGGGTTAACTGCAGATATAATTAGTTAAGATGATGTCATAGTAGAGCAGGGTGGGCTCTTCAGTCAACAAGATTGGTGTCCTTATAAAAAGAAAGCCAGGTGAAAACAGGAGAACACCACGTGGAGATGGAGGGGTAGAGCCATAAATCTAAAAAGCCAGGAGATGCCAAAGATCGCCCTAAATCTTCCTGCATTGAGGAGGCAGCAAGGGAAGATTCCCCACAGATTTCAAAGATAATAAGGCTGTGCTGGCATCCGGTAGAAGTTTCAGACTTCTACCCTCCAATCTAGAAGCCAATATCTGATATTTTAAGGCATCCAGTTTGTGGTCTAAGAACTTTGTTACCACAGCCACAGGAAAATAAAACAAGGGTCTACTATGTGCCAAATTTCATCCCAGTCACTTTGGATCAATCAAATATTAAGTGGTCTCATCCCCAGAAAAATGACAGATAATATTTTTTTAAAAAGAGAGGTCCGTATTGTTCGGAGAAGAAACTGCTGTATATATACTCCAAAATAAATGAAAGTACTGAACAGAAAAAAAGGAGATCTTTGAGAGAGCAATGTAAGAAAAAATGCACCCTCTCTTCCTCCATTAGAATGCTTGAGATGGTAGCTTTGGAGATGGAAAAGAAGATTTGTGTTTATAAGAAAAACAAAGCAGTGATCACTAGAAGTCAGCATGAGTTCCCCAAGAACAGGATTTTTCAGAGTTGGCTCATAACCTTTTATAGAGAAGTCAGACTAGGAGATGACAAAGGTGGTAAAGTGTGGTGAGAGTATCTTGAGACACCTGATAAATTATCTTATGGTGTTCTTATGAATAAGATGGAGTGGTTGAGTTGGAAATTAGTGAACAGCCATACCTACAGATGGACGATCAATTATTGGAGCTATGCTAATATGAGTTCCTGTGCACTTACAAAACTACTGCCCTGTTCAACATTTTTATCAGTGACCTGGAAAAGTCAATCATTACCAAATTTGTGTTTGTTGGGTCAGATGACAGCCTACACTTGGATATATGCTCTTTGTTCTGGGTGGCCCATTTAGGAAGGTCGTAGGCAAGCCAGAAGATGTTTGGGAGGGAGTGACCTGGAGGAGAGTATTAATCATGTAATATAAGAAACTGGTGAGGTATTTGAGATATTCAGCCCAAAGTACAGAAACCCAAGAAAAACATGGCAGCCAAGCGATAGTATGTTTTACTTGAATCAAAGTGTTGTGAACAGTGGGTCAAATGACAGGAAGGCAATCTCACCTGAGTACAGGAAGAAGTTACAGGAGATTAGAACTCTTCAAAGAAAAAAGTCTGGCAATGGAAACAGAAACTTTGCAACTCTCTGTTTAATCTATAAATACAGTAAAAATTATAGCAGGATTTTTAAATGAACAACTTATTCTAAATGTATAGAATGGAGACCCATATCTGATAAACTAATTTTGAAAAAGAAGACAAAAATTTAATTCTCATCCAAACAATGATAAGTTCTGCTATAAAGCAATAATGATAGGGCATTACAGACCTGGCAAATAAGTCAATAGATAGAAGAAAGACTTCCATGATAGATAACACTCAAGTCAACGTCAAAGTGGATGGACTGTTCAGTGTGTGTTGTTGAGGACACTAGCAGATGACAAAAGGAAAAACACAGCTGGAAAATTTATGCAACATACAGAGGTGGCTACAGCTGGATTAAAGAACTAAATGTGAAAAAAAGACGAACTTTAAAACACATAGAAGAAAATATAGAGTACATACTTGTGATTTGGGGGTGTGGGCAGGACTTACAAATAAAATAAAATTTGCAAAGCATGAAGTGTTAGGAGAAAATTATACAAGTGTTTATTTATAAATTAAGGATTTTGAGTGACAACAACATAAAGGTACCACATTTCTGACAGTTTGGGAAAAGTAACTTGTAAAGTCAGTACCATAAGAGATTAATATCAAGGCTACATTAGGTATAGCTCAAGTCAATATTTAGGATATACAAGTAAAAGACAAAAGCCTATTTGGAAAATGTTTCTATCATCATGAACCCATGAGACTTTGGTTTTCACATTCATTAATATTTACTGAGTAAACTTATCATATAGCAGCACTATTCTAGGCCCTGGGGATACAGCAGACAAAATTCTCCACTCTGGAACTTAAACTGCACAATGTTCTCCTCCACCACCAGGAAAAAGAAATTAGTTTCTACTAAGTGAAACTTTCTTTTACATTATAATCATAGTTTTAAAGTTGAAAGGCTCTTCATGGTACTTTTTTCTAAATTCATACTTGTGTACCATGGCACCATGACAAACAACATTCCGGGGACACCAGGTGGTTAGCAGCTGACACCTCCCTAGAATTTAGCCTGAAAACCCAGTTATTAGGTGGATCCAGAATACCCAGGGCTAAACCTTCGTACTTCCTCTACAACCTGTGTCTGACCTTTGGCGATCTCTCTGAGCTATAATTTCTTCATCAGTACATTGGCACTAAAAATGTGGCTCGACATAAAATTTGCACAATAATTAATAAGGTAATATAAAATAACCTGACACATGACAAAAAACTCAATGTTAGATTTTTTATTTAAATGTCTACACCTTGATTACGATATTAGGATTGTAACAATTATTTTTCTGCAGATCCTATTTCACAAATGCTAATACCTGGCGGCGCCTGTGGCTCAGTGGGTAGTGTACCGACCCCAGATACCGAGGGTGGGGGGTTCAAACCTGGCCCCGGCCAAACTGCAACAAAAAATAGCCAAGTGTTGTGGCGGGCACCTGTAGTCCCAGCTACTCAGGAGGCTGAGGCAGGAGAATCACCTAAGCCCAAGAGCTGCTGTGAGCTGTAGACGCCACGGCACTCTACCATGGGTGATAAAGTGAAACTCTATCTCTCAAACAAGAACTCTGTCTCAAAAAACAAGAAAAAAAAAAAAAAGGCTAACACCTTTGGCTTATGAATCAGCTATTTTTTTCTCTTTAAGTTATAATAAAAAAGAAAGTTATATGCTTTCACTGAAAGTGTATCTTAGTGGTATATGAAATGAATCTCTTAGATTAACCATCTCTCCTTGTGGGTGAAATCTTGACTCAGGATATTAGTGCTGGCAGGGTATGAGAGACCATTTTGTCATCCCCAGTCCTCATTTTACAAGGAGGTCTCAAGGGCCCAGAGAAGGTAAGTGCCCTGCCCTGAGGTTGCACAGCTATTTAGTACACACCAAGTACTTGTTACTGTGGTTGTGAAACCACATTCAATGTCAACTGTTGAAAGATTAATGTTATCCGGCTGGCTTTTTAAAAAGGGTGTGAACTAAGAACATGAATAATACTTAATTAGAGACCTAGACTCAGAGGAATCATGGCCATTCCACGTATGAAGAACTGGCAAGACTTTCTGTTGACTCTGTCATTCTTTGGTTTAGTAGGTGGGACCAGCCACCCCCATTAGAATAAAAGTAAACAGATTCAACCCAATTATAAGTGGAAAAAGAAAGATGTGCCCTCTGTCGTTGAGGGTTGCAGAGGGTGGCGACTGACTGGAGAGCTCAGGTGCAGTGAAGAGAAGGGTCAGAGCATGAGTTCCAAGTCCAAAACCATAGGGATTATCGGCGCTCCCTTCTCTAAGGGACAGGTGAGTAAAATGCCTGGCTTTTATTTGAAATTTTTGTACTTTAACATTTGTAAGGTGTTAATGTCTGGATAGTTAAGTTTCCTGACACAATGTGGTCCAGAAATCTGTATTTTAAAGTTCTCTCACCATTTTTTTTACACGGTATAATTATAGACACCAACCACTCACTCCTGTGGCTTCTGAACTCACCCAAAGCCAGTCGCCTGGGAACTGACTGAACCGTGCCTCGTAGTTTTTAAGAGAGAAAGTTTTCTTTAATTGAAAGGGGCTGCTTCTGCGTCCTCACGCTCATTCAGGCTCCACTGCTCTTGTTGTTTTTGATGTTATTTTGTGTTTGTAGAGCGAGAGACAGTCTTAAAACACATTTGTTCCATTCAGCAATCAACCTCTAGAAAAATTTAACAGATAGGTGGTAAGCTTGAGACTTCTGATAATTTAGACAACCTAAATCTTCTTACTTTCTGCAACTTTGTGAACCGTTCATATTACCTTATGGCATTAATGATCCTGTTTAATAAAAGTGTTAGTTCATGAGCCAGGTACAATCCTTTATGCACCTTTCCTTGGGAAAAAAAGAAAGAAAGAAAATCCTTCTGCAAGTCAGCAACTCTAGAAGGGCTAATGGATTTATGAAGCTTCGAGATTGCCTTAGCGCCACCAGCTGTGACTCCGCACCTGCCAGTGACATTTAGATATTCGCTTCTTTTTATGCACATCCATTCTGGTAAATGGATGAGACGACAGAAGACCTGAGACTTCAGCGTGGGTCTGGGTTAAAGAGAGAGAATAAAGGGACAAAACCAAATAAGACAATGTGTTTGAGCTGCTTTTCTTAAGGTTGATTTAAAAAAAAAAATTCGAGTCTTTCTCCAGATTTCCCAGGATCTGGGCGGCATTTCACCCCTCTTCATTTTGGCCTCTTGCTGTGTCCTCTGGCTTCTTCTTGCAAAACCAGTTGAGAGGGGACAGAGGTGAGGGACCAGCTGCACTTGGACTGTCAGTAAACACAGTTCCTCTTCCCCTGAAACCCTGCAAAGGTCTCTCCCAGAATACAAGGACATCCTGCTGACGTGTAGTGTTTCTTTTGAAATCCACAATATTCTCACCCTTGGTTGGAACAGGTTAGAACAAAGGCCGAATTGTAAAATCTGACAAAAATGGAGTAATCACCAACCTCCCCCCAGCCTTCTCCCATTAAAACATGGTCATGAGACTAAAGCGTACTGTCTCGTGCTTGTGAGGACTGAGAGGGAGATTTCTCTAATCCACAAAGCAGAAGGGATAAAATGGCCAATAAACT